>BQKZ01000011.1:185090-210066 GCA_036244855.1 Temnopleurus reevesii
CCCCCCCCCCCCCCCCCCATCATTCTTCCGTTAGATCTTCTGTATCACATTTCAATTCAGTCGCGTTTCCAAGTGCACAACTCTCCTGTCGATGTATCTTGTCCTCGGTTTAAAGGTACTTCTCAATGTTTTCAAGCTACTTAGAGGTACCGTGGCAGCGAAAAGGCGTAATTAATGCAAGCAGATATTTCTGTTTGCAGTTCGGTGTAATCGGAATTTGATTCAGGCAAAAACAACGTTCACATTCAAGAAATATATACGGCTTGAATTCAACACTTCATAAAACATGAGATGGCACGTGTTTTTTCTTTTCATTATTGCCCTCACTTTTCTTGACAGAATGGGGTTTTCCCCTTCTTTAAGATTTCATGATTTATTCTACATTTGCAAAAGAAATCCAAACGCAAGGTCAGCGCTTCTAAATCAATTAAAGTTCTAAATTAATGAAACTCGTATCTTTAGATACATAATACATCTTGAAGATCCATGTAGCATTTTACTATTTATTAATAAAACTATATAATCTGTAAAAAGGAATAAAATGTGTCCGGTTTTGTCAAATTATATCTGCTCTTTAAGAAATGTTACGCTTCGGTACTGTATATTTGATATTCTTTGGGCTTAACATCACTTTCATCACATCGTATTGGTAGAATTTGTTTACCACTATGTAAAATTATGCGTACCCTATCCAGAAATGATTTAAAGTATGTTCCACAGCTCTGGGCCATGACATTTCAGCGTTCCAAAGGGACCCGTTACATGCAAACATGTGGCATGGAGCGCCAGACTGCTTTCTTTAACCCCCTCTATGGGGTAGACGTGACTCGCATTTCATCCAACTACCCCCATAACGCACTTTTCATACGTCAAATTTTAATATGGAAATATTTGTTCAGCGTTGAATGGCTATTTTTGTCCGGTTTGTCCGCTTCAGGCTAGACAACGACAAAGTTTTATTAAGAATTCATGAGGAATGCTGTGCGTTTTGGTAATTCTATCGTTTTCATATAGTGAAAGAAAATAATTCAACTGGAGCGAGATTCAGGCATGCTGGAGGACACATTCGTACGTGTACGTGTATTAGGGGCTTCTACGTCAGATTGGTCACAATGCACGTAAATGAAACTTGGCAATTGTGTTCTTGGTTAAAAATCAATAGATTAAAAAATATATACATATTAATCAAAATATACTGCACATACATCGATAAATTTGTTAGATATAATTATGCTTCACTGGACGCAGGGGAAGTAGATGCTCTTCTTTTGTGAAGCGTCTGATCGGGACCTTAATTGAACTGAAGTTTAAACTAAATAAAGTGGGTAGTTATGGTGTGAAACGTATATGCTAAAAAATCTATGGTTTTGGGTTAGTACCTTACATATTTTTAGAGTGAACAAAATTCAAAATGATAGCATTATTTGGGTTCGGCTAACTTTGTAATAAACACAAGGTTATAATAAACAATGCAATAATGAACATAACTAGTGGTGCTATATTTCGATTGAGTTAACTTTATATTTTCTAGATAATACATCAAACCAAAAGTACAATTTCGGAATAAAATGACACTGACGCAAGCGTGGCTGATTTTGTTTTAAAATTGTTGTATCTGTCGGTTTCATATCTGTGTATTGTGTAGTTCAAGGAATTTATCAATATGTTTTTACTAGAAACTGGTCACTTAAGTCCGAGCGCTGCGAATAACAATGGAAAACAACTCCTCGTCATCATTTTCCCCTTTTTTCTCTAACTGAGATACTGAGATGGCTACTCTTTCAACTCGGACGTTCTCCAATTCGGGCGATGCTTTTCCAACACGCTACCTTATCTAAGGTAACCCGACATGGCCAATATTGGGTGTCCTGTAGTTCATTTCCAGCCATTCACTGTCCCCATTTCTCGAATTGAATTCGTATTACACACCGCCGATGAAAAACCGGTGGAGAAATAAACTAAGATAGAAAAAAAGACCGGCGGCATGGCTCAAGAAAAAGGGTACCACACATTCCAGGCATTTCCCTGGTGATTTTCTCGTTCTATGCCTTCGATTATGCTTCTATTTATTTCCAGATAGATGGGCTACCATTCATCTAGCTCTAGTAATTCTATTCATCATCATATTTACAATGCAACGGCCTCGCCGGCTTGCTCACGACCTCGCTATCCAATTCATGAGATAACAAATTAAATAAGAGCTTTCTCACTTCATCCAATTCTTTTTGCAAATTTGACATCAAATACACATTCCGTCCAGTGCGAAGGGATGAAACAAAACATATCTTATTAGCATTGATTCATCAAATTTGATTTATGGTTCATATTTCGGATTATGTTTGCAAGTTCTTTGGTATAAATAGGAACGTCGTAATTATATGATCGTGTTTTCATTCTATAAGATAGTAGAATGTATTATTAGATACGACTTTGTCTTTAAGCACTTGTTGATATGAGACAGGACGATGCTATCTTAACGATTATTGAAGATATTAGTCGTGTAAATATACATAACATTTTCAGTAAACATTCACAGAATTTGAAACTATTCTAAGATATTATGCTAATGATATGACAACATCTTGGTAATGTTATAATCATTTTGATATAACCGTGGTGAAAATGAAGAAAACCAGAAGTCTTTGCGAATATACAATTTTGTATTTTACAGGAAACACGATACAAACTATTTTCGAAAAGTTAAGCCGAACGCAATTTCAATGGTTCTTTGTAATGCTATATTTTGTCACTGTTGTGTCCGCACAGTTGAATATACGGTTTACGAATCTATTGTCTGCGTTCGACTTAACTTTTCGAAAATAGTTTATATCGTGTTAGGATCTTCCTGATAAAGGTCACAATGAGTTGCTTGTACCATTTTAGGTGTCAATTCAAACAAAATCTCCTATTTTAATATCCAATCCACTATGTTAGTATGTATATGCGTATTTGAGAAAAAAAACGATTTAATCTATTGTGTTTTTTCTATCAAAGATAACATCAATTTACATATTTACAAATAAAGCAAAATGTGCGCATAGCTTTCTATGTTTTAAGGCATAATATTTCCCGACTATAGATCAAATCAAATCAAATCAATATAGATCATAGAACGCAGAATAGCATTTGGCTTAAACTATGCCCCAATCCCCTAAATAGAGCAACATAATGGGATATATTGATTAGTCTTTGAGAAAATATTTTCTCTTCTTTTTAGAGAAAGAAATTCAAGATAACCTTGGCCGATTTTCGAAGCTAACTTTTAAAAATAACATTGGCGCCTCATGCAAAAGAGAAACACAAATACATCATCATGTACTATAGTTGGTGACAATTTCCATCCATTAATGGATATAGATTCAATTTCCGTCTGCGGTTAGCTTTATACGACGATATTGGTTGCAGGGGTTTATTCAAATATAGGTTGAAGATCATTTGATCCAATGTATGACGGTACATACATGTGTATCTTTCGCTGTTTATACATTTGATCACTCTATTATAGCTGTCATGCATCGATATGTTTTTAATTAAAATGAATGATTGCAATAAAAGTATTTATTGATCCTGATAACGAAACATGTTATTGGATTTCCAATTTATGTCTCTGCGTGTGCAGATATCCATCTATCTAATACGCAAAAGAAGCATTGTATGGATATTTTAAACAATATTACAATCAACATGGTTGTTAATTGAACACATTTTTCGATTAAAAGAGTGGAACTGTAATACAAGCTATACGATAGGACAAATTATGTTAACATTTGTATTGAATATGAACAGTAAGTCACATTTTCACAAAATTCTATGAGTGAAAATAAATATTGAATTGAAATTAATTTAAAAAAATGAGATTTTAATAGTTAAAGCTCATACAGAATTTGTGAAAATTATATTGCAGTACACAACTACATTAATAATGAATTCATGACTGCATTCAAAACAAAGAAAGCTACTGTATGTGCTTAAAAGAAGAAGACGGTAAAGAGTAGAGAGGAAAGATTGAAACATGGGGAAATGCAAAATCAGAAAGGTTAATGCATGTGTTTGGTGAGGCTAATTAGTATGAGGAGTTTGTTTATTGCTAATACAAAAATGCATGCATGGTTTAAGATCTTCTCGGTAATTACAGGTGTCAAACCGATCGATGTTTTAAAGTACAATCGGGTATAAAGACCGACACACACCTTTGCGTTTTAGCCTGCGTCGGTCCAGCGTTTTTGGAAATTAAAAACGCTCCCTCGACGCAGAAAGACGCAGGCCATACGATGGGCTGACGCTTGGCGTACGCTTGTTGAACGCAAGCCTAACGTCGGTCACCATCTGATCTGCATATGCTGGGCATCCAGGGAGCGTTGTTGATTTATATGAAAAAACGCTGGGCCGACGCAGGCTAAAACTGCAAAGGTGTGGGTCGGCCTTAATGCAGAGGCACTTGTGCCATTTCAACATAGATCCCAAAACGAAAAAGAAGCTCTCATTTCTCCCGACAGCCTGGCATGAAATGTCATTAGAGTAATCAGGATTAATTGATATACAGTGGATGGGAGACGCTCAAATAGTTAAAACACGTGTCTTTGATAAGAAATTGAGGAGAGAGGATTTCACCTAAAAATTGGCATTGTTCCTTTATTCTTTATTGATTATCATGATTATGCTTGAAAATTCCGGCATTTGTATTGATATTTGTCATGGAAATATGTCATCCTCTTTACTTGTGAGTGGTGGGAAAATGTTCTTTGTTTCTGTATTGATTATGCTTGTAATTCGGGCATTTGTCTGGAAATTCGGCATGAAATAATCCATGTCATGTCAGTGGCGTGAAAAATTAGGATGCCTGGAAGTTTTCCAGCAGACATATTTTATCGACCATTATATTATAATGGCAGCGAGGCGCCAAGAATACAAATTGCATGTATAAAGATGTCTTACATGAAACATTATCCTCTTACTGTGTTATTTTGGTTCACATTTGATAATCATTATGTTGTAGTCTTAGCTATTCATCTTATTATTATTATCATTATTGTTCTGATCTTTGCTGTTATTTAATAGTATCATTATATATACATATAATATAATCATTATAAGTTAGAGCAGAAGTATTCCTTCTATTGATATTATTAATACCACTACTGTGGATTTTATTATCAACTTATATTATTATTGTTATTATTATTGTTATTATTGTCATTATATTATTGATGATATCATTGTCATTATTACTATTATTATTATCATTATTATTGTTATTATTATTGTCATCATTATAGTCATCATCACCACATTTATGATTATCGCCTTAATGACCATCATCATTACTTATCACATCTAACTTTTACAATTTGCTTTGTACCTGCCGCTAAGTAGAGGTACAATGGTGCTCGAATAAACATATCTACTCTGTATACCAGCACAGATCACAATTGCAATACATTATAAACATTGTATCAGTCATGTTTCCGATATTGTGATATTTGATTGCCAACACGTTTCGAGTTATTGTAATGCATTTTGAGTTCGATGCATAATTCAAGCATGCAAGCATGCTTAAGGACCTGCTTTGTACAACCATAGATACCAAGGGCATATTCAATGTACAGGGTGCCCGAAAAAATGAGTTGAAGTGTTTTTTGCATTTTCATCAAATTTATGGATATTTCAAGCTAAGATTCCATATATTAAGAATTGTGTAATCATATTATAATGAATGATCTCAAAAAACTTTCCAATTCTGGTATCTGAGCGATTTAAACCTAGGAAATTTATATCTAACAGAAGAACTTTGATTTACTTCAATGTTTGTCGAATTATATAAAGGCTTTCTCAATCCTTCGGGTTTGTAGCCTTCGTTCGTCCAGCAGTTTTGAAAATTATATCAGGACACAGGTCATAGACGCGCAAAGACACATGTCTTACGGTGGACTGACGTTCGGCGTACGCATTAGCTCCAGCCGAAAGTCAGTCCACCCTCTGATCAGCGTGTAATGTGCGCTCGGGGTGCGTTTTTATGAAATGATAACTAGAAGGTAGGTCATTATAAAATAGTCAGCATTATAACTTGAGTATCCGCAATAAAATTATTGAAATAATTTGTAATCGTAAGCTTTTTAATTACTTTTGCTTGAGCTGATATTGATTATTGGTTATTTGATTATACAGAGCTAAAGGTCAATATTGATCTATGATCTATGATTAAGGATGTATGATCTATAAGACACCATAAGTCCCATTATTCATGTACTGTCCTGTAACCACGAGAAAAAACTTGATTCTAGTAACGTACGTGGTGTCAGCATCCGTTGAATAATTCTACTTTTTGCCTACATCTATCCAGTAATTCATATTTTAATACGAATACAACATAGGAGTCAAAATATTGTAATGCATGTTGAATTCAATGGCCTTGTATATTCAATCAATAATGCAAATATGTAGACAGTGACTATAAGCTAAAATCATTTTCCACAGTTCAGAGAAAATATGAAAACAGAAGGTCAGGGACGAACGAAAACGTTTACAACTTTTTTTTTACACGATTGGACAAATATGTTTCATTGGCTGCAATGGTTTAATATAAGAATTAATTTGAAGACATGTATACATTATATCCACGGAAAGGGGAAATTTGTCTTTCACTTTTGTGTATATTTCGGTGTATAATCAAATATTTACTTTCGATGAATGCAACATATGAAACAGCGTATCACTTCGAAGTCATTCTGAACTGCATCTATTTTCCGAAACAAACATTAGGATAGATAGCGTGTGCGTATTCTGATCAACGATTGATCGTACCAATATTTGTTAGATCAAACCTCGTGAAAGGACGTTTATCTATTCCATGGTTGCAGGTTGGTAAAATTGTGCCACGCGTTAATAAAATTGCTGCGCGCACACAAAAATTTCATCACAGGTAGGGGTAACAAAACTGTTCGAGCTTGCGCACGATACAAATAAAGAGGGGGGGGGGGGGCATCGAATTTCTTATGACTATCGCAAATGGGGTAACAATCTTTTGATTTTGGATTATTGAGGGGAAAACTTCATTTTACCATGTACCCAGCTTTTTACAAATTATAAGTTTAGATTATAAGTCAGTCCTGTTACACTCAAGTATAGCAATGAAATATTTATAACACCTGATAATTTGAAAAGCTTGGTATCGGAAGATCATTAATTATTATTACTTAACGTGCAATTTGTTACATATTTAACGGTTGTGACAATTGACATTGCACTAAATTTTGAGCAGAAACATAAACAAAATAAACATCTTTCTAATATTAGTTTGATGCTTGGAATTAAAAAAAACAAAATTTATCAGAATTCACTCTTATTTCTAAAAAAAAAAGCTGCACCTTTATGATTTATTAATGTTTGCAAATTCTCCGAAAATGGAACACACCTTCAGCGTAATACGCATCAACTTCAAGGTACCTACATGAAACATTATGCAATAAACCATCCTTCAGCATCAACCTTCGTCGCGACCTTTGGAATTTTCTTTCCGATTATAATAATCAGAGTTTCAAATTGACATTTCAGCATCGCCGACCAAATGTAGGGGACAAGCAAAAGTGTAGCAAGGTGACGTATTTATTTTCATATCGTATGGACATGCTAGAGAGAAAGAGGCAGAGATAGAGAGGGGGTAGTGAGAGCTGGGGATGGATGAAAAAGAGATGGAGAGGGGAAGAAATAGGAGTAAAATAAACTCGGTATTTGGCACGTCTGTCATTGCAATCCTATTATAAGATTGCTATGATCCAAACGAATACAGTGTATCGGACTTGCTCTTTGGAGATACATGCGGCGGTGTTTTGAATTGAGATATCGCAGTGGAGCCCACTCCCGTTTGTCATCGAGGAGCTAAAACAAAATGCAGGTTTTTTTTCTTAGATGGATATGTTCAATTTAGATCCCTGTTTTGAGATGGAATTGAGAGCGCAAACGGAACATTTTTAATGGGCTCAGGTTTTTGAAAGAAGAACGTGATCACTTTAAAATGACATTTATTTAAGAATCTAGGTTTTATCTTGATTATTTTTCTTCAAATAACCAACGGTATCAAACCTTTGTAATGTCAAAGAACCATTTCGATGGAATGTACTGTTTATGTTTATTATATATATCTGCCATGTTTCTAAAAACAGAATTTGGTGAAATTTATGGCATAAAGATTAACGATAAATGAAAGAATGTTTAAAAGGTATGTTGCAGCAAAACCAAAAATTAGGCGTTTATATTAGAATTAAAGACTTAAAGGGGTTACCTGTTAACATGTAACTCATTTCGCGATAGACTTTAATCATTACATAAGAGTTTTTATCCAATGCATGCCTCCTCCACCCTTTCCCTCACCTTCTCATCTCTTTCTCACTCTCTCTCTCTCTCTCTCTCTCTCTCTCTCTCTCTCTCTCTATCTATCTTACATTGAGAAAGAAAAATTGGTAAGAGGACAATAGGAAGAGAAATAAACTGTCTTCCTTTCTTCTTTATCCCTCCGGGCTTCTGAATAGGAAACCAGAGAGCAGGCGTGTTTAAATGTTATGTATTATTGTATTATTATTATTAAGAGAACATAAACTGGATAAGATAGATGAAATATAGGAATACAAAGCAAAAGATGCGACAAACTATTTTTATGCTACATTAGCTAATACACCATTTCATTCTCTGACTTAAACTTGAATACATGAGGCTGAATCGGGGGACAAAAGTAACAGAATTTTAAGGAAAAAAGTGAATAAAGAGCGCATCTGTCTAAAATAAATTTATAACCATCTTGCGGACACGCAAGCTCGGCAACCTTCACGACTCCACGGCCACCAAGCACCCAAGGTAGCCCGTTCCTCCTGCTCTATATGCTGGAAGATTTCAACACGTGTTATGACTATGGCGATTTGTCATTAAATCGCAATCAAGGAGTGGCTAAGATCCGACTCACATCAAATACAAGAACCATCAATCAGCTGGCAGATATTGGGCTTTGAAACCCTCACTCCAATAACGAGTGTTTTAGAGGCAGCGCGATGGTCGAAAATCACCAAAACAACACGATGTGGCCCAATCTAATGAGTTTTTTTTTTTTTGCACAACGCCACCCTCGGGAATTGTAAATGTTGTTGGCAAACTTTAAGGTTCAGTTAAACATTTGCGTATATACCCAACATACGCCGAGCGTATACTGAACTGTCCTTTAGCATAAATTGGAATGAACCCTGTTTCGCTAACGATTATGTGAGTACGTAGAATACGAGTAAACGAATTCAGCACTAGTCAAACGCGTGCCCTGTGCATTTCTATGCAAAGAATGATATTAATTAACACTTGACACATGTTAGTAACTTTTAAAGATGTGTTTATGGACTAAGATTCGGTTCACATCAAATACAAGAACCATCAATCAGCTGGCAGATATTGGGCTTTGAAGCCCTTACTCCAATAACGAGTGTTTTAGAGGCAGAGCGATGGTTGAAAATCACCAAAACAACATGATGTGTCCCAATCTAATGAGTTTCGTGCACAACGTCACCCTCAGGAATTGTAAATGTTGTTGGCAAACTTTAAGGTTCAGTTAACTTGGCACATGTTAGTAACTTTTAAGGATGTGTTTCTGGACTAAGATCTGGCTCATATCAAATACAAGAACCATCAATCAGATGGCTTTGAAGCTTCACTTCTATAAGGAGTGTTTTAGAGGTAGAGCGATGGTCGAAAATCACCAAAACAACACGATGTGGCTCAATTTAATGAGTTTTTTTTTTTTTTTGCTCAACGTCACCCTCAGGAAGTGTAAATGTTGTTGGCAAAACTTTAAGGTTCAGTTAAATATATTTGCGTATATACCCAACATACTCCTAGCATTAATTGACCTGAACTGTCCCTTTGCGCAGAAATTAGAAGGAACCATGTTTCGCTAACGATTATGTGAGTACGTAGAATACGAGGAAACGAATTCAGCACTACTCAAACGCTTGCCCTGCGCACGTCGAACGCGATACAAATCAATTCAGTGTTAGCTAAACGCATTCCTGCCTACGTTTGTGCATTAAATGGAATCTTTTTACACTGGGCACGTTCTAGCCAACTTTTAAAGATGTGCTTCAGAGTGACTTTGATTTACATTAAATTATTTCATGCTTTTTAGTACCGATTTAGGGAATGAAAAAGCATTGATCCATCTGGCAAAACTATTACCATGAAGCTAAGGGCAAGGACGGCGAGATGTATGATAATTCTTGTATGCATGAGTGTATGGTATAATAATAACAATAATACATAACATCTATTAGGCGCTTAATACGGGTGTTTCTAAGCGCACAGTATGTGTGGCCTGATTATGACTCGTTATAAATCGATCAACTCATTAACGAAACATACTTCTGAGGCAACTTAAAAATGCCATTCTTTATGAAAAGTATCCCTACAAATGCAAACTATCACCAATGTAAAATTGTTATCATCACCAAAGCATACATTTGAACATTAATGCACTGCGATGTGACGTAAATGTGTACACACTATCACATAATTAAGAGATGAATATCCTAATGAAAAGCTAAACTATCTAAATTGATATGGGAAGGAAAAACCACCGCTGTTCTCTGGGAGAAGTCACCATTTTGGCGCCAAAATATAGGCTGATCAGTCTGACTTATTTATGAGTAGTGAATGGCTGGGTCGCATTGAGTGAAAGAAAAATGAGCAATATCTTTTCATCTCTAACAGAATTTTCGAGTCGGCAATGAGCAAGCTAATGAAAAATCAATGTCAGAATGCGCAAACAAAATTAACCCGGACGATGTTGACTCGATTCGTCTGCTTCCCGCGTTTTTTCCCTCTTCCACTCTTTGAGAGAAGCGCCGGGAAAATGTATCCATATCGGTTTAAAGTTATGATGCCGTTACGATGGTATAATGATGCTATAAGGTAGTGGTAATGTGCATTTTCATATCCTGCTTCTGGAATTTAGCCTGAATAAGAGTCTGTTTGGGTATGGCAACAGTTAATGGCCGAGATTAAATAGTTGGCCTAAATACATATTTGTATAAATTATTCTCTAACGGTATATCCACTCTTAAAAGGTTGGGCATAAGCTTACAAAGCACTGTGCAAAATATTGTCCACACAACTATTTGTTAACATAACATCCAATTCATGGTAGAATTGCAAAATTCCACCATGAATATAAAAAAAATATCCTACTCACAGTTTCAGTATCTGAATCTGAAATGAATATTGAAACAAAAATATTGCAAATAACTTATTTATATTGCTAACGCTGGATCCTTCTGAAATGGAGTCCAACCCAAGTATCTCTAAACTAAACGTTTTGCATTGACGACTGAATTATTTTGTAGATCCTTAAGACTTTCCGTAAGGACTACCCAGTTCCAGTAATCAATCAATTAATAATCTCATCTTATCATAAAAAATCATATTCTGTTCATATATCAATAAAATTGCTAGGAATTCATTTCCATCTCATCACGTATTAGAGTTTACAAAGTAGCTGATATTTCTGTGCGCCATTCGCGGTTCCTTTAAACGACACAGACCTATGCCTAATAGACCAGAACGCATGATTGAAATGCACGGCTTGCATAATCCGACGTTAAGGGTTTAATACGTGACGATTGGATTATGAAACGGGTATTACCAAGGTTGGGATGCATAATATGAGGTAATTTGGAATACAGGGTGGTGGCAATTTACATGTTATAAAGTGAGCTGCTCTCGGTGCATTTTAGGAAGACGCCAAAGTGATGGGAACGTATTAGAAAATAAAGGCCGAATAACAACTTTGCGTTTTTAACCAGCGTCGGCCCAGCGTTTTGGGAAACTAAAAACGCTTCCTTAACGCACAAAGACGCAGCTCATACGCTGGACTGACGCTCGTCGTACGCTCGTTGAGCGCAAGTCGAACGTCAGTCCACCGTCAGGTCTGCGTATGCGTCCGTCAAGGAAGCGAATTTTAATTACAAAAAAAAAAAGACAAAAAAAGAAAAAAAAAAAAAAAGAAAAAAAAACATTAAAAAAAAATTAAAATTTTATCAAGGTCACCGAGGCTTTAGATGGTTAAACATTGTACATGGATGAGGGGGATGGGGATGATGTTCTACATTGAAACGGTTTCCGGGTAAAATGACTCACGTAAACCAAGGATGTAAACTGTTCTGATAGTTCCATGCTTAAATGAGCTGGGTGCGGAAAGATTGTGATAAGTGATAACAGATATGTCACATAGTTCTTTGAAAACGAGACATCACATGTCACATAACGTCTATGTTTTTACAAAGTGACGGTGCCCAAAGGATATTGTTGCAAAAAAAAATCAATCGGAAAATAAATACCATACGACCATACCATACCATACCATTGCCCGAATCCAGCTTTAATTCTATTGAAACTGGTCTCCTGTAGCATTAACAAGCATTCTTATAATAGTAGGATACCCTTTAAATTGTTTCCATGTCGGGCTTTTATTGTCTTCATGCATCAATACCTGTTTGATACCTCACTTTGTGAAAAACAAAGACGATAATTATACTGTTCCGGCGTAAATGTATGTACATTGGACCATGTTGAAATAACTAGTACCATTTCACCATCACTATTATGAATACCATGGTGTCAAACGTACCCTCAATATTTAGGCATGTCCAATAAATCGTTTGAAAGTGTATCACAACGTGATTTTTTTTCAAAGATGTAATTTGTAATCCATTCTACTTTCACTTTGATCTCCACATGCAATCCTCTGTCACTCCTTGATCAGAACCATTTTAGCTGCTGGTATACACAGCTCCAGATATGATTTTCGCGTGGTTTTCGATCGTATACTAACACGGCCTTTAAAATGAATGCAAAGGCATTTCTCGCCGAGACATGGAATATAGCTTACTGATCACAGAAACACATTCGGGTTGTGGCACTTTGAATCATTAACAGGTGACTGAGTGTGGAGGTATAATCATGAAACTACCTAGGCACCCTGATTAGCAGGCATTAGACTTAGTTCATTCGAACGGGAAACGAGACCCATGGGACTCGATCTGTAATTACTCGAGAGTATTCTATGTTTCAGTTTGTTCCTCTGTTTTAAACGTTTGCTGTATTTATAGGTCTTGCAGACTTGCATTTGTCCATTCAAAAGAGTACCATGTTCTAGAAAAATCATTCAGTAAACTGAGATCATTTTTTTTTCTGAAAATATAACATTTTCCTCCCTTGATGAATTTACTTCAAGAACCAGATCAGCACAAGTATTGAAGAAAAAATAAAAATATGGTGATCATAATAATGATGGACAAAGTAATGATGAATTAAAGATCATATACTAATATTACTACCGCTACTACTACTACTACTACTACTACTACTACTACTACTTCTATTATTATTACTACATGTACTACTACTACTATTATTACTACTATACTACTACTAGTTTTAATAATAATGATAATAATAATAATAATAATAATAATAATAATAATAATAATAGTAATAATAATAATAATAATAATATCATAATATTTCTACTAATAATGATGATGACGATGATGATGATAATAAGAACGATGACTTCATCAATGTTGATAAAATTATAAAAGTAATAGTATCATGATAATAATAATATTAATGTGGACAACTAAAAAAAAACAAATCCATGCTATTTGATATCAACGAGAATTATTGGGAACATATCATGATATAAACAATTTCTGCATCGGTACATAACTTGTGCACTATCTTATTTCCTTCTCTGCAGTGTATTTTTACGCCAGTAAAATGTGAAACCATCTTATGGATGTTCCTATTTAACCTACTTAACTATTATTAAGGTTTTACCATCATCATACTTTAACACAGGTTAACCTACATTTACCGAATCGCATCGGTCATTCTCTAAATACCACGGCCGAGCATACTAATGAATTAACTTATGCCAAAATGAAATTCACTCTAAAGTGACCTTGGGCGAATGAATATCTAACACAATTCATTTACTGGACATCAATTTGTAAACGATCACTAGGCATGGCCATTTTGTTGAGTGGGAGGGAGTTTCACAGAATACACTGCGTGTACAATGTACAAGTTCAGTTATTGTAAACCCAACGTGCACATCTTACGAAAGGCTTACAATCCGATTTTGAAAAAAAAAAGAGTGCAAATTTATGTTTAGAAGCAGACAGAAAATCTTGATTTGAAGTTTTTTTTATTATGATAAAAATCAAGAAAATGACACAATGCAAGCTTTCTCGTCAAGGAGCAAATTGTCTCAGGGTGTGTTGCTCAAAAGTGACAATTGATAGCAAGTTGCAGTTGATCGATTGATATATGCGCATACCGTGCGCAAATGAAATGCGCGTTACAATTGGCAAAGTTGCAGTTGATTTGCAGTTGATTATGAGCAACACCCCATCAGAGTTATAAGGAAGTCGGAGCAGTCTTAAGATTATCTACGATTTGAAAGCGATTTGTCCTTTGTATCCGTTATAAAGCCGATAAACGTATTTAAAACTATATATATAGTAACTATATATAGTTAGATACTATTATAGTAACTATATATAGTTAGTGTTTTCAGGATAAGAATCATTTAGATATTTGTTGTCAAAATGTTCGTATTGAATAATATTGTTAAATGGATAAATGAGCAGATGCAGCACTTGTTCGATACATCCAAGTAATGTTCAAGAGGGAAGGAAATTTCTTCTGTGTGCCTATATATATTTTGTGAATACGTAAATTGAAGTCGTTTACTTGATCAAATTTATTTTATTTTTTGGCTGAAAGTGGCGATGAAAGTTGCACTGGAGGATGATACACTGATGATGATCTCGTGAATGAATGAGGGAAAGAATGAGTGAGTGCGTGAGCGAGTGGGTGGGTGAATCGATTTGGGTGCGTGATAAAGACGATTAAATAACGATCGATGAGTAAAAAATAAAGACAATTGTGAGTGAATGAGTGAATTTAGATAATTTGGGATGACTTAAGAATTTGAGAAATTGGCGACTTAAGGAGATTCGGAGAAGGGGAACTATGCCACGACAGGAGAAAGAGAAATACTTAAGAGGCTCAGAATTAACATGGCGCATGATTGTTATAGGACAAATGCAGAGAAATTGGAGCGCCCATAAGTAGACAGTCGGTAGCACTGATAAGAAGGTGAAAGGGAAGGCCTTGAAAGAAATATAGGTATATACGAAGGAAGCAAAATCGAGTTATGTTCATTTATGGTTTAGGTCACACCAACGTCAGAACGATACGAAAACGAGTCACTCCGAGGACGATTGAAATAAAGCTGATATCTAAAGCAACACTTTCACTTTCTCAAGAAAAAATAGTTGACTGACCTTTTCTTAACGAGCATGTGAATTCATGACGACTTGGGTGAAAATTGCATTTCAATGGGAAAATCAGCTCAGTTTGATTACACTCGTCCTGTGGTTAACCACGGGATGGAGTTAGATAGCAAGAAGGAGGAGTGGAAAGAAGATTGATGCATTCAGAAAAGAAAAGAGAGAGAGATAGAA
Source organism: Temnopleurus reevesii (assembly GCA_036244855.1). NCBI lineage: Eukaryota > Metazoa > Echinodermata > Echinoidea > Temnopleuroida > Temnopleuridae > Temnopleurus > Temnopleurus reevesii. The sequence continues at coordinate 200,648 of BQKZ01000011.1, forward strand.
AGAGAGGGGGAGGGGAGATGAGGGAGAAAGAGAGAAATAGAGGGAGAGATAGAGAGAGAGAGAGAAAGTTTGATTACACTCGTCCTGTGGCTAACCACGAGATGGCGTTGGAAAGCAAGAAGGAGGAGTGGAAAGAAGATAGATTGAGACATTCAGAAAAGAAAAGAGAGAGATAGAGAGAAAGAAGGATGGGGAGATGAGGGAGAAAGAGAGAAATAGAGGGAGAAAGTTTGATTACACTCGTCCTGTGGCTAACCACAAGATGGGGTTAGATAACAGGAAGAAGGAGTGAGAAAACTTAAGGTGGAGTCAGAGAGGGAAAGAGAAATAGAGAGAGATAGAGAGAAACAGGGAAATAGAGAGGAAAACAGAGAAGGGGCAGACAGAGATGGAGAAGAGAAAAGATGAGAAATATCGGTCACTTTGCAATCGCAGCAATGTGCTTTACAAGTTAATGGAAAACTGCTACTTAAATTGGTTTCCCTCACTCGAGCTGTTAGCATTTTCTTTCTGTCATCCCATCCCTCATCCCCATCCTTCTCTATTCATTTATGTATGTGACTGCCTCTGTCTCTTTATCTCCATTCTTTATGTATACCTCTAAAGACATATTACTTTGGACATTATTTTTGCATTCGACTCATACGAATCATTTGATGCCTTTCATAATTCTAGAACTGACTAATGCACATCGTTAATGCACATCGTTAAACCCTTCATCTTGGAACCGTGGGGTTAAAAGGATCGCACCGCAATAATTTCCGTTTACGCATGCACGTTACAGCCTTCTAAGAATTAGGGACGTTTAACGCGAGCACCTCTGTATACCCGCCAACAAATTTTCTTGAACGTGTGAACTTTACAGGCTATATTCCTGAATTACTGTTATAAATATTCCTTGCATAACATTTCAATGTCATACATCTCTGATATATGGGTTATTAGGATTATAATAACCTATATTAAAATGTGTAAATACGTTTTGCTGGCATTCCAAAGGAGATACCTATTGGGAACACTGTGTTGGCATGACTATTGTTATTTCATTAAATGGCATCCACAAATGAGCGCCTTTCTCGAAACGGAAGTAAAACCTAGTTTTAATAACAATGGAAACAATTAAGAGCACTATTAATCCAGGAATAAAGACGGATACTAAGAATATTTCATCGATATTCAAATGAACTTTCGTTTTTGATGACAATGAAGGTCGATCATTCATGCATTCAATCTGCTTAATATGCCAACCGGCACTGCTCGATCTATTTTCCATAATTGCGATGCATATTACTCGTTGATCTTTCTGAATCTATAGGGCAATATCATGAACTATTCCCCGGGGCACATAGTTACTATACCCCCGCATTACATCCCGATGATCATGTCGACGGATCAATAAGTCTTAATCGATGGCGGTGGTTTAGGATACGCAGGAAGACTCGTAGCATTATCATACTTGCACGTTTCAACCATATATCTCTTGTCTGTGCAATTCATTTACTTTAAAGACATTTTATAGCATTGTTTTTCATTGATAAAATCTCAACTATCACATCCTGCTCCCTAAATTGTTGATGGTATACATAAACTAAGCGGTGAAAATATTAGTTTTAAAAATCAACGTTTAGTGCCCCCCCCCAAAAAAAAAAAAGAAAACCCCTAATACTAAATTAAATTTAAAGTATAGCATACTTCGGCACACCATTTGCAGGAAACCATCTGTGGTGCAGTTCATTCAAATTTCATCGATATCTTGTTCGTTCTTGTATAACTTTTTTTTCATCGATCAGAATGTAATAATAAAGGTCAGACAGCTTGATTTAAAATCATATTAAACGACATCATCACAATGTGTGACAATGTCTTTAAATTGACGTGTGGCTCAAAAGCAGAGTAAAAATCACGTTTCCAATACTGGGCCATAAAATATGTTTATAGATCCTGAGATTACGATAAATAAAAGGATGACCAGCATGGGTTTTGCTCAAACTGCCAAAGTGTGGCATATTTCTAGATACATCATCTTCTGGATTAAAAGATGTTTTCACTTTTTTTTCTTGCATTGATATGTTACATGATTGTATACCCATCGAGTTATTTGTACATGATATTCTTGCTCCAGCCCAATGTAATGTTATTTTTATTTTCTTTCTTAGCAGGTGGATTTTTTTCATTGTTTTTTAATTCTAGTTCTTTTCTTTGAATTTATGATATTTCTCGAATGATATACCTTATGTCCCATTTGCTTTTCGATAAGGTAAGACTTTCTAATATGATAATATCACATCTTCTCATACCCAAAAGTGCAAGTAGACCCCAGGATCATGTGAAAACATGCAATTTCGGCGCCATGTGTCCCCATTACCATCCTTCAGAAAAGGCAATATCTTAAAGATGCCCCAGAAAATAAAGCATGATCAGCAAATTACGCTCTTGCTTACGATAGCACCGGTCATAAAAGCGCCATCGCCGTCACAGTACAAAATTAAGTTTCACATTCCCACGCACACTTAAGAGGTGCGAACCATAAAATCTGAGTAAATCGTTCAGGCGCTTTTCAAGGCGCGTTGGGATTTTCAGTAATACAAACTTATCACTTGTTGCTATGGCAACCGCTTAAAGCAAATTAAAGGAGGGTGTAGGGATTTGGTGTGGAATGAGGTGCCGTCTTTGTGCTATATCAATATAGATGAGGGGAAATGTTGAGATTGGACGGCTTTTTGATGAAAACATGGCAGAGAGTATATATAATTTCCGTCCATACATTGTATTCGTTCCGCTGTTTATGTGTTGGATTATGCGTTTACCTCTATGGTTGAATTGAGGAAGAGGACATCTGCAAGCAAAGACTTAATCCTGGTAGTATAGCGTATCTCTGTTTCAACTGTTGTTCCATCCTTGTCAAACTGAAAGCACATATATCCATGTGGTCTTAAAGGTTTTTGTTTTATTTTCTGACTGTTCTACAGTATTTCTATACCCCACGAATTCAATTATTAGTAGTAGTGACAAAATCAATGATATATAAAAACATCTTCTAAAGATTTAAGACCAGGTGTATTGTCATGGGAGCCATTCTTGTTTTACCTGATCTACAACCAACTTGTAAATTATACTTATTTAGTCCGTTGAATCCTTGCCACATCACACGCACGCAACCGGTTTGAATAAAAAGGGTCATCAGCGATTTGCCGCCTTTTACCTAAAATGTGGTGCCCCTTACTCTACCTGTGCCAACAAAATAGCCATCTGTGCATGACCCCAAAATGGAGTTTAATCCATCTAACTTATTTTGGGCCAATCAGACCTGCAATCTTTGAGAGTGCTGGTGTTCTTATATTTCCATTTTAGATCACTCTCATTTGGTAGATTAGAAAGTATACTCGGACGTTAATCTCTTTTTTTTTCAATGAACAGAGACCTGAAATATTGTCATTTAAGGATTAAAAGATAATGCGTCATGTTGTAGGGGTCAATTAAAATGGGAGCGGTCAATTTCTTTGTTTTATGACCCTACCAGTACCCCTAAATGCACCTGTGACGAAAGAAGATGTAACAAAATACATCTCTCGTTAGTTATCTCGACCCATATTTCTTTCTTTTTTTCTGAATTTGGTCGGACTCTGGCAGGCGGGCGCTGTCAAACATCATCCCGGCTAAAAATTGGTCGTGAATAATTGCGATGGCGGGAGATTTTGATGGTCAATAATACGGAGGGGGATATGGAGATGGGTGGAAGAGCGGTATAATGCGAAGGCAAAGCGATATGATATGGCATTATTCTTCCATAGGGAATGGATATCTAGAACACGTTGGGTGTTTATCTTTGAAGATCAGTGGGGGTGCTTCTGGTAGAAATGGAGAATATTAGTACTGGCATTTGGTGGTGTTGAGAGGAAGCTTGGGGTTGATATTGGAAGACAGAGGTAGAGAAAGAAGAGTAATATAGGTAGAGGGGGAGGGGGGTGGGAAAGGAGAGAAAGGGAGGAGGAGAGATAGAATGAGAAGAAGAAGGAAGATATCGAGACAGAGAGAACGAGCGAGAGAGGGATAGAAAGAAAGAGAGATAGAGAGCGCGAAGAGCGATATGTAGAGAGAGAGTGGGAGAAAGGGAGAGAGGGAGAGGAGAGAAATGGAGGGAGAGAGAGAAGAAAAAAGATATATGGAAATAGTGAGAAAGAGAGGAGAGAGAGAGATAGATAGATAAAGAGGGGGCAGAGAGAAGGATAACGAGAGCGAGAGAGAGATTGAAGGAGTGGATGAGAGCGATGGATGCAACCACTTCTAGGCGATTGCATCTATTTGAAAATGACCAGGATGCGTGGATGTCTTCCCCGAAAAACTTATGGAACTTGTGAGTTTAAGCTTATCCTGTCACATCGAAAAATGTTCACATCACATTGAACATAGCATTGAACGAGAGGAAATGGGATGGCGGGAGAGAGCGAGAGAAGAATGAGGAGGAGAGAGAGAGAGAGAGAGAGATAATGAAGGAGAAGAGGAGAGCGATGGATTCAACCACTTCTAAGCGATTGCATCTCTGTTCAAGTGACGGGATTGTGTGGATGTCTTCTGCGAAAACTTATAGAACCTTATAAATTGGAGCTTTTGCTGAGTCACATCTAATATTTTTCACATAATGACCTTCTGCATATACTTCAGCACGTAACATTAATGATACATCCTTTGAAATGACCGTATTGTATGTGGGGAGGGGGCGGAGGGCGTAAGAAAAGCGATATAGATATTCCTCAACATACTGCAACTAGGCTAAGGCGATCAGACGGTAAGATCGGTAACGAAACTAATAAAGCTATCAGTATCAAAAAGAGATTATCGAGAACATTATCCATAAGAAAGGTTTCATGACTGTTCAAAAATATAGAATTCCGCTACTGGCATTATATAGACAGTAGTTATTGGCAACGTACATGGTGTAATTCATCAGAAAATTGAACCATTATATTGCAAACCATGTAAAAATGGAGTCAAAGTTTACCTCCTTGCTTTAAGTTGATTATACAACGTTCAAGATTTGCTCAGCCTTATTTTATGCAAATAAAAATTACAATACAATACAATTTAACAACAGGACCAAAGTAAAACAAAATGTATGGAATAATAAACTCACTATTTATGTACAGGTACCTTGAATAGAAAGAAAGATAAACATATGTTTATATTTCTCATATCATATTATTTCTTAATTTTGAACAAACACATTAATTTTTCATTAAGTGGTAAGTGGAGAGAGCCAATATTCATACAACAGCACAACTTGTCATTTTGTAAAAGAATATTGGGCCTTACTCAAGAAAAACGGGTTAAAACTTAGCGTGGAATGTATAAATGTGTACGGGTTCTAAACAACGCCATGCGAAATGTACACCTATTTGTAGGGGGCTGTAGCACTGCGCTGCATGATAAGTTTCAGTAATGCTTCAAAGTTATCTTCTTATCATACACTGTTCCTATGCTCATACATTGTTATTATTACCAATATTATTACCGCCATTATCATTGCTATCAATAACATAAAGGATGATAACGATTATGATGATAAGAATGAAATGAAATAATAATAGTAAAATAACAACACGAATGATGATGAGTACATGTACGTGGTTTAAACAAGGTCATGCGAAATATGCACCTATTTTGTGGAGGGCTCTAGCACTTCGCTGTATGAGAAGTTTCACTAATGCTTCAAAGTTCTCTCTTTATCATACACTATGCTAGATCACACGGTCTAGCAGATATTCTTCCAGATGACACCCCGTTTTTCATCTCACTTCACTATGGGTATGTTAATGTTTGCCCTATCAATGGCACCACACCGTCTTGTTTGTGTCACATCTCTACATCCAGAACATGCCACATAGCCAGTCATTACAAAGTAGTTTAGCATGCACCGTGTTTTATGAAGCCATCTCTCTCTATCTGAAAAGATCTTGCTCTTTTTTCATATACGATGTCTGCTCCTTGATCGCAATTAACACTTTTCTCAATTACACGCCGATTATCATCTCTTATTTAATTTATCTTTCTTTTTCTTACTTTAAGGCCGACTCACACATTTGTGTTTTTAGCCTGCGTTTGCCCGGCGGGTTTTTTTTTTCATTAAAACCGCTCCCGAACGCAGGGTATACGCTGATCCGACAGTGGACTGAAGTTCGGCTTGCACTCTAGGAGCGTACGCCAAACGTCAGTCCACCGTACGACCTTCGTCTTTGCGCGTCCAGGGAGCGCTTTTGATTTTGTTTAAAAACGCTGGGCCGACGCAAGCTAGAAATGCAAAGGCGTGAGTCGATCTTAGGAAGATTTTATTCTTTTTTTCTTAGATCGCATTTAACACTTTTCTCAATTACACTTCGAATCTCATTTCTCTTTCAATATCTATTCATTTAACTTACTTAACTGACTGAATACTGAATTGTGTAATTATCATAGACTTTGCGCACGGACCGCCCAGTTCCAGTGGAATGGGTGGAATTCTGGGTATTTTTTCATCTAGTACGAAATAAAATGCATGCTGATAACAATAGTCTTTATTTAGAAATGGGGAAGTCCGCCCCAGATATTTTACTCAGTCAATAAATGTAGACTCATTCTAACAGTAAAGAGGATAAGTACAATGGGTATGAAATAAAGAAATCAAACTCATTCGCTGTTCATTGTTATTAATCCTTCGCTCTGTAAATCGGCAACGATTGATCGATCGGTGACATCCATTATGATATACTCTAGCTCTACATTCATATTGTACGTATAATTTCACATTTTCTAAATTTTCCTAAAATGCCATACTTTAACCTTGGGTAATGTATGTTGAGGAGGATTTCATTCTAACATCCATGCTGTATTGAGAGTATTTTCCTTTTGTGTGAATAGCAAGATATCTTGCTGAACTAAGCCTTCAAAAGGGGGACTTTTCCTTCGTATTGATCAAATACTATTTTAGTATATTTATGAAACGAACTATTTTGTAATAAAAACCAGTGCATATTCCCTTCCTAAATATCTGAGCGTCTTGTTGTTGTTCTTTCCTATTTGGCTTCATGATTATTCAAGGTATCATTTCTCGGCCCTCGATTTTCTACAATCCTCATATCACATTCCATTTATTCATTATTACTTAGATAATTGATTAATTGATTTCATTCTCTCAAATAATTGATAATGTTTGTCTGTGTGTGCGCGCACGATGTAGAATCTTAAATTGTAGGGTATGTTAACACTCACTAGATATTTTTTAATATAACTACTTCAATTTCTAATACTAATCATAGTGAGGATGATGATGATAATAATAAAATAATACTACTACTACTACTACTACTACTACTACTACTAATAATAATAATAATATTAATAATTATAGTACTAATAATAACAGTAATATTAGTAATAATATCAATAATGATAATGATGATAATAATAATGATAACAATGATAATGATGACAGTGTATGACAATAATAATGTACTGTAATTGATATTAACAAATGATGTCAAAGATGATGGCAATGTTAATGAATATGATAAGTATTATATATATTGTCTTTCTATTGCTATCATTATATTTATTGTAGTTTTTATTTTATTTCATTTCGTTATTATCATCATAATTGAAAAATAATATTATAGTAGCAATACTAATAGCAGTAATATTAATGGTATTATCAATGACAAAATGAGTACTAATTTTCTTTTTACTTCAAACTATAGCCATAAATTGCAAGGTTTGCAACAGCATTGTCCCCGGAATAACCTTCACCTATTCAATATGCACTGAGCAACCATTAACGCTCTTTAGAGTACGGTATCTTCAAAATTGGACCAATACTCGCTTCGATTACAACGGCCCTCGATCATTAAAAAGGCCAACAGAGATTTACAATGTCTATACAGCCCTTGGACAGATATTAACACCACTTACGGTTGCATTTATTATCCTTTTATCCAACGGGGACTATATGTCAAACAATGCAATCGTGGACATTGACTCTAACTAGGGCAGCGCCATTATAAATGATGAATTGCCCAGGTAAATTGCAATTTTCATAATGACATTTGTCGTCCACCCATTTCGAATGATATCGCCATTTCCATGAACGTGATGAAGGGATCATTAGATTTTGAATGTTAATGGCATTTTTTCTTCGCAGATAGAGGATGATTGTGGTGTAGTTGAATGTGAAAGTTAGTGTAGCTCTGTCTTAGGGACTTGGTATTTAAGTGATTGTCATTTACGAGGTTTGAATATGAAACCCACTGGTGGCATACATTAATTTTACATCGACAGTTACACATATTTCTGCGTGATTTTATGCTTTAAACTGTAGGATATATCAGGGGCGGATCCAGAAATGAACTAAAAATATTGTGTTTATTGTGCCTGGGTGTACGTGCGCACGTACGCATGGGTGTGTAATGAATACGTGTGTGTGATGTGTGTGTGTTTGTTTTGAATATGTTTAGGGCTGATCGTTATTTCTTGTGTACTTTGTGCGATTTGGCACATGTAAAACTTCAATTCAATGAAAAAAGGCCTCAAATTAGGCATTAAACAGCACATTTCTATTCATTTCAGTTGAGACAATGTGTTCATATCTACTGTAGACATGTCTTTCCAGTGCCCAACTGCATGAAAAGTTGTTTTAAACGCAACTCGTAAAATTAAATGCAATTCCTAAATATGCCGTCCTAATTGGTCAAAAATGGAGTTGCTTTTAAATTTCTGATTTTTTTTTGCAATAGGGCATATGTATAGTATAATATTAGCTCAAATGTATGTGTAAGAGTGTCTGTGATTTTTTTTTTCAGTATGTGTCTCCCTTGCTAATAGACGTGTTATGATCACAATATACCTATCCGGTGATTATATCGATCTTGCTAAAAATGACCCTGGGGCTGGGCTGCCACCTCCCACCCACCCCGCATACACTTTTTCCAGTTCACTCAGTTGCACCAGCATACAGAGCATGTCGTTATCTGCGAAGACACTCCTCTGGCAATATCCGCTATATCTCGAAGTAATAACAAGTTTGGTCTTTCTAGACGATCAATTTTGATCGAAGCGTCATGACTGGACTTCCCTAAAAAAATGTACTCTCATCATGAAATATTTTACCGAGCTTTTTAAAATTTTGAATGGGTCCAAGATTTCGTTTATTTTATACCAGATATTACAGGGGAGGCGAACCAAAGGTTAAAAAAATAGGCCATAAACCATGGACAGGAAAGCAAGGAAGAAACGGCAAAAAAGTTTTAAAAATGTAAGAAGTAATTATTGAATCACTTAATTTTGGTATCGGGGCTTAATCATTCTTGTCTCTTTTTCTCAACAAGCTAAGTTGGACATATTTTCACATATCTTTCATGCGCGCACCCAGGATTTTGATACCCGGAGGCTTAGCT
>BQKZ01000011.1:210403-249606 GCA_036244855.1 Temnopleurus reevesii
CCCCCCCCCCCCCCCCCCCCCCCCCCCCCCCCCACGGTACGTGCATTCTTTTGACTTAGAAATGTTCAATTTCTAAATGAAAAAATAGAGTTCAACCATACGATGGGCATTTCAACCAGTATTTGTGTGGATGCAATATTTAGTAGGGTTGGGATCTTTGCCCATCGTTTGAAAAGGTATATAGACCACTTTGTGCTTTAACGAACATATTTTTATTCTTTTGATTATAGAATTACATAATATTTGTTAGATCTTCTTCTTATAAAGTACATGTATGAATATAGCCCTAAATATGATACCGATAAGAGCTGGTGTTTTTTTTCTACAAAGGATTATCATCAATTGCACTTTCTACTTTACACTGCTGTTATGGTAGTGGCCGCACATGTTCAACTAACTGAGCTGAATTTCCACGTTCATTAATTATGACATATCAAATTTTCTCCATCCGGTCAAGGCTCTCTAGCGTTTATTATTAGCTGCCAACAGATCGTTTCGTAACGACTTTATTGCTTGTACGCACGATTAACCATTCGATCGTGTGACTTTCTTGTCTTTTCTTTATGAGGATATTTACTGGCAATCTGTATCGCATTGAAGTCAAAAGGTGTCTCTCATTCGTTTATGAGCAAATACCATGAGCATAATTGGTTAGATAGGAGACTTTCGTCATGTATTAAAATATTATGCGCGCTTCTTCGTCGAACGGATAATGACAAACTGTAGATTTTGTTTACCTGATATAAAAAATAAAATGTATTTCAAAAGAAGGAATTTAGATAATATGCATTGGTTTTTGCTATGTTGGCCAAGCTACAATTTCCAACCAAGCAACGTTGATTTACGCAAGTAGCATTCTAATAATTGTAATCTCATTTTTATTATTTTTACAGTTGAATACATATTCCGTTTTAGGTCAAACATGTCAAACGTAAATAAATCTTAATGCATTGCAAAAATAGTCTATTCTCTGGTATTTGCTTAAAACTACTTGTTTTTAAGCTGTTGTATGTTAAGAATAGCCAGTATTCATATATTGTTGCTTCATACATGATTCGTTACGTTTATCAATCAATTATATTTTCTATCAATACCAACTAGCATATAACATTTAAAACGGTTGGTACCAAGTTATCAATTACTTAAAACTATCTTAACCTTTGTGTACTTTCATTATCAATAGGAGCCATTTCAAATCAACAGGAAAAAATATACCTAACGTTTTTCAAAAATAGTGACGTTAATTTTGTTACCAAGTTTTAGGCAAACATTTCCCCATTTATTTTAAGAGTGCATATTTCCAACAAATTATCATGGCTGTATAGGAAGATTAAAACTTTGAATATGCGTACATAAGAAACCACGAGTGGCAGTTCATGGTTCGGTTTTCTCATCAGTCAGATAAGAGATACAACATTGTGTAATACTGTATTTCTTATAAGGTTGTTTGAATTAGATTTCTCGGACTGTAAACGCATAATCATTTTATTCTTAGACGTAAAATTTGATTTATTGGATATCTACACGTATTCGCAATAATATAATTTAATCATTGCACTTTTTCCAAGGAAAGATTGATCAAATTAAAGCCGGGGTATCTCCCGAATCTGCAAAGATCGATTGAATCCAGCAAGACAGACTGTCTGCATTGAGTGTGACGGGAGGGAGGGTTGATGAAAAGAGATTCGAAATGGCCGGTATAAGATGAGCTCAAAAACTCGAGTTATAACTCATATCAGAGTGCGTGTTGGAGAACGTATATTTCGAGATTGAATTCGGAGAGAGGGAAAAATGGGGTATATGGCGAAAAGGAAAGAATGGGATGAATTTTGGGGTTACCGATTGTGTGGGCAGTAGGATAGTTTATGATTAGTCTATACCCCTAAGAAAGGGAAATAGAAGTGTAATAGCTTTCAATGGAATTAATTAATGTTCTGAAAAGCTAATTAACATTTTAGAGTATATGGTGAATATTTATTTAAGTTTCTAGGACAAGAATCTGGTAGATTTTATTAGCCTAAAAGCCCCCCCCCCCCCTTCGCCAATTCTTTTTCTATAATTATATTCCTATGTTTCCTTTTTTCAGGACTAAAAAAACATACAATCACCAAATATGTTGTTCATCATCGTCCTGACATGATCTTGAAACCCTTAATATGCGTTTGGGCCCTCCGAGCAGTTTATAAGGACACCCCCCCCCCCCCCGAAAAAAAACAAGGAGAAAAAGTAAAAGTACATTAGCTGAAAATGTCTGGACCTCTAGGTAATTTAAGTCCCTTTAATTCTAATTTGTGGCCCTATATTCCTACGGAGGGGGGCGTAAACCCTAAACGCCCTGAAAAGCACACTCTCGCCACTTGCACGCATTAATGGCGATATTAAATCTAAAACCGATGTGCCCATCCCCTTCCTACTCACAAAAATGATGGAGACGCCCCATGATTTTTGGATGAAGGCTAGCTTCCATCATACAAGTCGAAGGCAATAAAGATAGGGCTAGTTTAGACATACATCATACCTGACAGGGGGAGCCAAGATGTGATTAGAACCGATGTGGGGACGTGAAACGAACAGCGGGAGGGACCATTTTTTGTTTTCCTTTCTCCTGTTTTTATATATTGCGTATACTATTTGGGTTTTCATTTTAGATCTCCACAAAGAATAGAGCATTGGTATTAATGGATTCGAATCGAGTGTTCCAATCGCAATTTTATTGCTGCAATTGTTTGTATCTTTTTATTTATTATCAGCTTTGTATGTATTGGTAAATATTGGGTTTGGGGGTATTTTCAATCGTTTTACTTTAAGAAAAATAAAGCAAACTAGGTGAAATATATGTAAACATCTCTTATTTTTCGTTATTCTGGCTTTTTAAACTTATTTGATAAGAAAGAATACCACTTTGGGTTGTGCGTATGTATCAACTGAATAGTTGTTTATAAAATATCGAATTTAACACCAAATTCTTACCTCTGACAGAATAAACAATCATCATTTCGTAGCAGAATTATATTCATTTCATTTAAACTAGAATATCATTTCAAATTGGAGGGGTTTTTTTTAACTTCCATTTTACGATTAATCCCAACTTATATATGGACAGGTTCTTTAAACATGTAAAGATGTGTACTTTTCAACATGTGCTAACGTGTATTCACGTAGTTTGCATCGCTAAGCCCCGGTCACATATAACCCCGGAAGCAACACGATTCACCCCGACTCTTTGTTAATTTACCGTTAACTGCCTCAGAACAACGAGTCGGGGTGAATCGTGTTGCTTCCGGGGTCCTATATGTCACCGGGGCATAATGTTCCTTGTTATAATCATTATAGAGCTCACGTTCTTCTTATCATAAATTAATAACTGGAATGAAATGAACATTAGGGTAATTACAGTTCATACGTATTCATATTATTATCTTAATCATTTTTCCCTACACTGCACACGTATTTTAGATAAATAGTCCCAAGATAATAGATTAAAATGAAAAGTAAATTCATGCAAATTTCGTTTACGTCAGAGCGTCATTTTTTGCGAGACTTTTCGTATGATCATATTCCTGACATGCACATTTATAATCATTTTATGTAACCAGTATAACCGTGGTATTTCAGCCTGATTTATATATTTTAGGATAAGAAAAAAACATTCACTCTTGGCATTAAAGAAAAATGGTGCTATTACATCTCCAAACCATAATTCGGTAATAGATATGGAAGTTGTTTTTTTTTTACTCATGTCGATTAAAGTAAAAATTCCATTATGCTCGACTTCATTTCGTGGAGGTATGTTTTCGAGAAATAAAAATTGTTCCATATTGCAAAATGGCGAATATTCTCATAGATAGCGAATTATTCATAATAGCGAATCCTGATTACACATGAACCCCATAGAATACGAGACTCTGCCTATCTAATTAGAACCTGTATTAGTATTGACTAATTCAATAATAATTCCATTGATTTTAGCTTGTTACACAGATCGAAATTAATACGTCTAATTACACGAAATTTCCTATAGAGACGTTTATTTTCGCTTCAAAGCCACCACAACTTTACATCAATGCACCATAATGCATGGTCTGGGTGGGGATAAAATTGGAGGGGATAAAATACAATAGGAGCGACTTTCTCGTAAATTGAATTGGCGGGGCCAGAGTTTACACACGCCAAATACCGTGCTATAGAATCGGTACTCAAATATTCATTCAAAGGGAAAAGTAATCCCTAAAATTGATTATTCATAACTCGAACGTGTCTCGTTCGAATGCAAGGTGTTATGTATACGCTTTGAATAATTAATGTCGAGAGCTGTAAATGAAAATGAACGACCGTGTCCGGTCTAATGAGGGAGTATCATGAATCAATTCAATCAGTTATTATCATGTTTTCCGGCAAAACACGAATAATGCATTGCACGTGGTGGAAATTCACTAACATAATTTAATATTGCTGTGAATTGAGTACGTTTGCCCAGAATAATACCATTTGATTAAATTCACCTGTAAACGGGATGTTTTTGTTAATGGGACGTTTAAAAATATCACTCGATATATAAATTTTATATCGAAATATCAACTTATATTATTGCAAATGTTTGTTATAATATAGTGTCTTATTATGTATATTATGTTGACAAATGACATTGTACTTGCTTTGTTTTTAATCTTTATTCTTATTTCGATTATTTTTTTTTTTAGTTGGGTGATTATTTTTAGTGGAAAATTTGCTATCATTCATCCGTACGTTTTAACATTTTGGGTTCTTAGTAAAAGGCATATTGTTTCATGACTTCTCCCCGTATATATTTCAAATGTTTCTTTTTTTTTCTGGACTCCTCAGAAGAACAGCCTTATGGCAGAGGAGGGTGTTCGAGCCCATGTGTGGAAAATAAATAAATTAAAATTAAAAAAAAAATGTATCACCCTTCTGAGAACCACTTAGAAATATTACGTTGTAGTTCAGAAGAGACACATTTCCACAAAAATCCCGATAGAATTGGAAATTTTTGAAATTCCACGCCGAATATTCAGTTCCATAGCATCTACATTGTCATCCGAACAAGACTTCAATTTTTTTTTTTAATTCGGCCTACAAGTAAGATGTTAGTCAAAAGTAGTTTATCACAGAGATTCACATTTCAATACCGTTCAATCTTCCATTGTATGCCCACCGTGTATGTGCTGGAAACAAAAATATTTATAAACAATATCTCCTTAGGTACGCAGAGATGCGAAAGGTAGACGTTTCACTAACGCAGAAGGGGTTTGTAAGATGAATTCAACATATGCATACACTGGCTGGGCTATAAACTCAACTTACAAACAATTAATGGACTACGACGAATTGTGTTATTTTGAAGCGGGAGATGTCGTACAAGGACTACTTGTTGTCCCATTTTCGCAACATTACATAAGACTTGTTTTATATCAAATGAAAACCACATGTCCTTTCAACGTTTGGGCCATACTAGTATTTCAGCTTTGTCGGTAAATATCCCTACTTCACATGAAAACAGACCATCGCTAGTCCATGGTCAATATGTTTATTCTGTGACTGAGCTTTAACTGAATTTGGAAGTAACTTGTCACTCGGTCTCGCGTGTTTCAACTCTAGCGCAACGAGACGTGTCACGATGACGTCATAAGATCGTGTCACGATGAATTACCGCGCACGCCAGATGTTCGATACGTCGCTTGGCGCGGGTATTTTAGGAAGCGACATTGAGCAAATTAGACAAGTTCAATTTGACCCCCATAAAACAATCGGCAACAGTAGCTCATGCATTTCATCGTTGTCAGAATAGTTAGGCAAGCAACAGAGATTTGTATTTGTAGCTTCTGTTGGCAGGCGTATTCCGAGAAATGTAATTAGCATAGTTAAATCAATGAAAACAATTGTGCAACGAATTAATACGTCTTCCTTCAATGTATTGTGACGCGCAAATATTACAATCGCATGAATACGCCAGCCGATTTTGTTTCAAATGAAAACACAAAATAATGTGAATCAAATTAGATCAGTGTCCCATTCATGATAGTTTGCTTCTATTTTTCCTTTTTTTCCTTTTGGAAAATGGTAATAATTATAATAATGATAATATTAATAACAATACACAACATTTATATAGCGCTTAATATGAAGTGTTTCTAAGTACTCTGTGCATTATTACCCGGCTATAGCATGACTACCATTCGGCGCTCACTGCATTGAAGGAATTTCTTCCTACCGGTACCCATTTACCTCACCTGGGTTGAGTGCAGCACAATGCAGATACATTTCTTGCTGAAGTAAACTGACGCCATGGGTGGGATTCGAACCTATGACCCTCGGATTGAAAGGCGAGTGTCAGAATAACGTGTTATTACGTGTTACGTGTTATTACGAGTAAAAGTATATTTCATCACTATACTATTTAGGATTTGCCTGATCGTATGGAAATTACCCAAATTAAGAATAGAATATTATTTCCAACATGTTTATTCTATATTTCAGTAATAAAACAAATGATAAGAATGTATTTAAGATGGCCTGATTGATAGAATGTTGCTATTAGTTGCCTATTTAGATGNTTGTGCAGAATGCATATGTATACTACCTTTCCTTGTTAGGATTCGGAACATACTCATATTGTTCACTTCTCCTGTATTACCCGCATTAGTAACCCGCTTTCTTAACTTGAATGATACCTTTCAGAAAGAGAATGCTATTTTGATAATCTAAAAGCTAGAAATGACGCTTCAATGATCACTGACTATTTTGAATGCTAACTTGCTCGTTACTAAATTGAATGAAAAGAACTCACAAACATTCGACAAACATAGTAAATCGTATGTAAAAATACACAAATTAAATGACAATTTACACGGCAAAACTAATCTACGCTTATTCAAATGACATAAGTATTAATTCAAATGAAAATTGCGTGAATTTGGACGGAAAATCCTATATTAATAACAATACACAACATTTATATAGCACTTAATATGAAGTGTTTCTAAGTACTCTGTGCATTATTACCCGGCTATAGCATGACTACCATTCGGCGCTCACTGCATTGAAGGAATTTCTTCCTACCGGTACCCATTTACCTCACCTGGGTTGAGTGCAGCACAATGCAGATACATTTCTTGCTGAAGTAAACTGACGCCATGGGTGGGATTCGAACCTATGACCCTCGGATTGAAAGGCGAGTGTCAGAATAACGTGTTATTACGTGTTACGTGTTATTACGAGTAAAAGTATATTTCATCACTATACTATTTAGGATTTGCCTGATCGTCTGGAAATTACCCAAATTAAGAATAGAATATTATTTCCAACATGTTTATTCTATATTTCAGTAATAAAACAAATGATAAGAATGTATTTAAGATGGCCTGATTGATAGAATGTTGCTATTAGTTGCCTATTTAGATGTATTGATGTAGTATGATTATGATATTCAAAATAATATGTGGCTTTACTTTCGACCATCGGAGATATACTCTGCATAATGTGAAACGTAACATTATTACAAACAACTAGTGAGATTACGAAACTTGAGACTATGGGCATGAATCTTTATTGCTCAGATGGTTGGATAAATTCTATTTACCTTTATGATTTTGATTTAAGTTTGAAGTGACGGTGGCTTTTTTGTCTGTATAAGACATGTATTAATGTCCATGGTTTGGCAGATCAGTCACTCATATATCATACACTATAATGAACAAGTCATTACGAGTGAAAGCACTGAAACTTGAGACGATGAAGAGGATTATTAAGAAGCCAATTACACCCTGCTGCTCCTTAATTGATCTCCATGAACCCCGAGGGTAAATCATGTGGTGTCCCAGTACGAATCGAACAGGGAGCGAGCCGTCATTAAAGGCCTACTTATGCCCATGCGTTGCGTGGAGGCGTCGTGGTGTATTGGTTTAGACTCTCGCCTTTCAACAAGAGGGTCGGAGGTTCGAATCTCACCCATGACATTAATTTCCTTCAGCAGGAAATCATCTACGTTGTGCTTCACTCGACCCAGGTGAGGTGAATAGGCACCTGGCAGGAATCGTTTCGTTGAAGTGGAGCGCGCTATTTACAGATGCACTGCTAAAGCCAGGGTAATTATGCTACATTGTAGAGCGCCTTGGGACGACTGATAATTATGTTAGCGTTAAACGTTATATAAGAACGTATGATTATTATTTTTACCATGCGACGGCCCAGCATTTCTGGAAATTAGAAACACTCAATGTACGCACAGAACACGCGGATCGGACGTTGGACTGACGTTCGGCTTGCGCTCAAGGAGCGTACGCTGAGCGTCAGTCCACCGTATAACCTGCGTGTTTGTGCGTCTAAGGATCATTTTTAATTTCCAAATACGCTGGGTCGACGCAGGATAAAACGCAAAAATGTGAGTTGGTCTTAAAGAATATCGTTTTGGCATGTCTGCAGGCTGGCCCATTGAAATACATCTATCCGCCGAATCTTTGATCGTTTGACGTTTAAGATTCACATTTTTCAGAGCAATAACTTTTTTTCATCTCAAATGATACTTATTGTTGACCACTGGACATGGGAATGATGGGGACGGGGCATCTTCCTCTTTGTAAGCAGTCTGTCAAGCAACATCTATCATCTCTGAAGTATTTAGCAGCCCTATGAATAAAGTTGTGCCCCAGTTCTGTCTACCAGTAAGGCTCGGGCCCTGAGCGCCCCCCCCCCCCCCCCCCCTGCGGTGTGCGCATGTTGATATCATATAATTTTAAATTTTGCACTTGATTTTTATTTTTGTTTTGGCCTGCCGCATAATCGTCCAAAAGAAAATGGTTAAGCTGTACCACAAATAGGCTCCCCATTTCTAAATAAGAAAGTGGGCAGGGAATGCTCATAAATTCGTTAAAAGCACACAACATCGGTTGGGATACAATATACAGTTTTAATACGTATAGGTTAAGAAGGATATGAATTGCAGATTAGAGACAAAACATGTCTGGTCAAATTTTGAATTCTCATCAGGAGCGTACCTTCTATATCGGAGAATCGCAGACATATTGACCTGATTACATAAATTGTCTTAAGTAGGCATTTTTGTGAGCAATCGACAATACCGTAGTGTTGTTTAGCAACGAGGAGGGCAATCTATTTCGTTACATTAGACATGTCTGAATCAATCGCACATATACCAGTATTGATGTATACATGTTATATCCGCAATACTGTTCTATTCATTGGAATTAATATTTAATGTACATGCAGCCATCACAAGAATTTATTATTTTGCTCGGCAGCTGATTGTATTGTTGTCTATATAGCTATCGTGGTTTTTCACTTAGTGCATTATAATTCTATATCAAATGAATAATTTATAACCATTTTTTCATGGTAGTGATGTCAACGGAATGAAATATAGTAATGAATCTGGTCATTTCAATAAATAACAAACCAGGTATTAATTTTGTAGGCAGTCGAGACTGATAACTGAAATAAAGAAATCCTTCGCTATATTAGTTTTGGCTCGTATTGAAGCAAATACATATACATAATGTCTCCCTTTTTTGTGTTTTATTTTGTATTTGCCTATATTTCTATTTAATACCTAGACAGTATCGGTACAAGGCACATCATTATGCCAATATAGATATGCAGCCGGGCTCATTACTAATCATAACGATGATTATAATTCCAAATTCGAAAACCTCTCCCAAATTTCTTCTCAAAATGCGAAGTGTACGACGCTCGGTCTCAGCTACTGACGTGCGTTGCATCATTTCATACCCTCGATGTCGCATATTTCAGATCTTTAAAAAAGAGAGAAAAAGAAAGAAAACATGCAATGACGGCGTCATTTACCTGAACGTTCGTATAAGACGATGTCGGACGGCTAACCATTATGGCCTTTATTTGACATACGCTCTCCTCCCGCTTTTATGCGTAAAATTAGCGTAACGTATAGCGATGACTAACGATCTGAGTTCTTCGTTTGGTTAAGCTATTAGTTCATGCTGTCATGGGAAGTGTAGGGCCAAGACCTGGTTTGCGATATTTATATTGTAATACAGATTATATTCTTAAGATTGTAGAATGGGTAAC
The DNA here is from genome assembly GCA_036244855.1 of Temnopleurus reevesii. Lineage (NCBI taxonomy): Eukaryota > Metazoa > Echinodermata > Echinoidea > Temnopleuroida > Temnopleuridae > Temnopleurus > Temnopleurus reevesii. Next base: position 220,481 of record BQKZ01000011.1, read on the forward strand.
TGATGGCGTGTCCCATATTACCCCACCATCTCTGGCTACGTCTCGCAACATTCATACTTCAAACATCTTGATATTAAGAAATATGTAACTAACGACGTGTCCCATGTTACCCCAACCATTCCCTGTGGCCACGTTCCTAGGTAATAAAGTCATGATGAGGCTAGCGTCAGGGCCTGGTTCACGATATTTATATGATGATAATAAAGTCGTGTGGAATAAATTAGAATCTAGAAAGGGAGTACCTAGCGGCGTGTTTCATGTACCCCACCCCTTCTCCGTGGCTACGTTCCTAGTTCATAAGACCATGATGAGGCTAAGGCGCCAAGACCGGGTTTGCGACATTCATATCATGATAAAAGTCGTATGAGATACATTAGGATCTAGGAGGGGGTAACTGGCGGCGTGTCCCATATTGCCCCACCCAGTTCCTGTTGATTCGCGTTTATGGCCTGAACAATTTGGGATAGTGTAGGGGTAACTGGTGGCGTGTCCATATTACCCCACCCCTTCCCCGTTGCCACGTTCCTAGTGCATAAAGACATGATGAGTATAACGTCAAGGCCTGGTTAGCCAAATTAATTTGATAAGATAAGGTGAGATAACATTCATCTGATGTTAAAAATTATTTAAAAAAACATCTTGACATTAAGAAATGGGTAACTGGAGGAGTGTCCCATGTCATCCCATTCGCTTCCCGTGGCCACGCCCCTAGTTAATAAAGCCAAGATGAGGCTAGCACCAAGACTGGGTATGCGATATACATCTGATGATATAGAAATCGTATGGAATATGTAAGGATCTAGGAGGGGGTACCTTGAGGCGTATCCCATGCCCTCCCCCCCCCCCCCCCCCCCCCTTTTTCTTAAATTTTTTTTTTTTTTTTCCATTTTTTTTNCGTGTCCCATGTTGCGCCACCCCGTTCCCCCTGAGAGGCGTTTATGGCCTGAACAACTTGGGATCGTGAAGGGGTAACTGGTAGCGTATCCCGTCTCACCCCACCCGCTTCCCGTGGCCACGTCCCTGGTTCATAAAGATATGATGAGGCTAGCACCAAGACTGCATGGTTTGCGACATTCATCTGATGATAGAAATCGTATGGAATATGTAAGGATCTAGGAGGGGGTACCTAGAGGCGCATCCCATGCCCCCCCCCCTCGTCCTTCGCGATACGTTTATGGTCTAAACAACCTGGAATAGTGCAAGGGTAACTGGTGGTGTTTCCCCCACTCCTTCCCGGTGGCTACGCTCCTAATTCATAAAGCCATGATGAGGCTAGCACCAAGACTGGGTTTGCGACATTCATCTGATGATAGAAATCGTAGGATAGGATCTAGGAGGGGGTACCTAGAGACGTATCCCATCCCCCCCCCCCCCATCCTTCGCGATACGTTTATGGTGTAAACAACCGAGGATAGTGCAAGGGTAACCGGTGGTGTTTCCCCCAATCCCTTCCCCGTGGCTACGCTCCTAATTCATAAAGCCATGATGAGGCTATAGAGCCAAGGCCAGGTTCGCGACATTCACATGGTAATAATCCCGGGCAGGGGATCATTTTCTCATCTCACTGTATGCTTATGAAATTAGACCAGTCAGTTACGTCAATATCGCTAACGTCAACCTCGTAAAGATGGCTCGAAAATGACTATAAATTTTCGCAACGGTGTGCTGATAAGGATGAGGATGGGAGCAAATATTGGTAGAGGATATTATCTTTATCGTATACACAATATAACCTTAAGGAAAAGTACCGTATTTTCTAAAGTGATGCATAATTTTGGCATAAACAAGGTAGTTTGAATTTTTTGGCATATTGTGGTGGTTCGTTTTCTGCCCGACTTTTACAAAGTTTCTAATTAAAGGCATAATCAAGCTATATTGATTATTGTTAGGATTGACACATAAATTATTAAAAAAAAAACCTATAAGATGATAACAAATCTGATGATAAAACCTACTTTTTAATTATAGTTTAAATCGTAATACGTTATGTGAAACCAAATTGAAAATATTTTCACGTGCAAACATATCATTGTCATAGTAACTACTCCGATCTGTCATTTCGGTCTTAAATTCACAGCATTAAATTTGTATTGTGACAACTGCCCTAAAAGGCGCTCCGTCTTATCTCTTATCTCTAATACAGCTGGTATTTGCTTTGCTGTCGAAGCTTGAGAAATCTATCTTGAAAATGGTAACGCGTATCATTCATTCAATAAACAAACCCGATTGCCGTTCAGAACTAGTTTTATCTGACTGTGCTTATTTAGTTTTAGAGAAAGCGACAGCAGATTGTGTAAACTATTTCAGATGATTGAATATAGGTCAGAAAATAATCAAGATCGAAGGAAGGAAATAAGACGTAAACGATACACGTATAGGGCAAAATAAGAAGATAATACTAAGCAAGAGAAGTAGAGAAACAAGTGTATACATGAAATAAAGTTCGAATACTGAAACAGATAGTAGTAACAGTTCCCTTTGATGAGAACGCACCTTTGTGGCACGTCGCATTTGTCAAGACTAACGCAGCCCTGTCCCGTCACGCCCCATTGCCGAGGATAATGTACATTGTATATAGGAAGGTGATGATATAATACGTTTCACAGATAGGTAATATAAAGCAATCGCATGACTCGGCATTCTATTTGAGAAAGACGTTGACAGGTTGGTGTGACGGGGCATATAAAATTATATCTCGAATTATTCTTTAAGTATTTCATAATCTAATATAATTTGTACGGTATAGTTTCAAAGATTTTTTTTCTCGGGAGAACAGGTGTATCTAGATAATTACATAATATATAATTATGTGTATATATTACAGACTTTTTATTTTGAATTCAATGTCAACGTCATATATACACGATAATAGCCAACGATTACCTGTCAAAAAATGAATCTATTTTACACTCCCTTTTATAATATTTATTCATCTATTTATTTGTATTTGATCATATTTCACCATAGTACAAAGATTGGTCTTCCATGGGGCCCTGGTACACATTACAAAATCATGCAGTTGGAATGAATAAGAAATAAAAATTTGTAAGGAACATGCTATTCGAACGCTAACATATGAGATTGTCGACGAAAAGCCAAAAGAATTCAACCTTATTACATGTAGCTAAGCGTTTTCTTACGAATTATTGCTCATTATGAACCATAATATAAAGTTATTGTACGCTTGTAACACGTAAGGTATATGCTAAGCATACGTTGAACATACGCTGAACACACGCTAGGTATACACATGATACACTGGTGATTTGCTGTAAAGAATGACTGCACCATAATGTTGTTAAACACACGTCTACTGTAGATATGAACTCATTATTTATATGGAGAGCGATTATCTTCGAATCATGAAAACACTTTTGTATTTCATCTGGCACACAAACTAACCAACACAAGCCTCCATAGTCTTAAGTACATACTCACACACAGACATACACACATAAACGAATACGCCTTCACCTACCGACATATTAAATGCACATTCTCAATATATTACTGATGAACCTGTATTCCATTTTTAACACTCTTAAATTACCTTTAAAACTGATCGTGTTTGTTCTAGTCTCCGACCACAGCCTAGTTTTAGACAATGAATAGAGTGTCATGGATTAGTTGAAGCTATTCTAACATAACTAGTAAAGTCTGATGCAGCATAATATGACATGACAGTAACAAATTCTTACGGTTTTAAAGGATATTGTTGGTGTAGTTTCCCTTGCCTTCTACTGGAAGTGAAGGGCCGTTTTTTATATTTTTATTTGGTATTTTATGGTGTTTTGGGGAAGTATATCTGTAATGCATGTCTGTTTTTTTTTTGCTGTTGATCTCTGTTTAATATCAGCAGAAGTCTCTGGATCCGCCCGAGAATAATAAGTATATGCCTTCATTGGGCAGCAATCTCTATATTAATCCACACCTCTTCTTATATGTCCTCCTATTAATACTAACTACTTAAATAAGTGCCCCGATCATAGGTCTGGGCTTACAGACTACGATCGTTCCAAAGCCCCCTCCACTTTCATTGAAAAGAACGCGTACAATGAGGAGATGCTCGAATCGAAAGAAGAGCCCCAAAGCAGAACTCATCCCCACTTCCAGTTCGTGTAAATCAAATATTCACTGTCCTCTCGTGTTATATTCTCCCCATCCCAGAATAGATCCACCAAAGAACAAAAAGGCATCCTAACTCCGCTATAGTCAGATATAGTCACATTCCAATACTACAAAGAGGTCGGTAACACACTTTGCGGCTCATTTAATCTGGCCGGCCAGTATCGGGTATAGGATGAAGCTGTATTTCGGAGTCTTCTTAACCCCAAAACAGGAGAATTACAGAATATGGGCATTATCCATAGACCACCTGGTTGTTTTGCGTTGCTTTCATAATCATGCAGAGATGCTGACCATTCCAGAATATGCATGAGGTCAAAATGTGAATATGAACAAAGCAACAGAACAATTGAGAGTAAACAGAGCAGCAATCTCACTTTTTAAGATATAATGGAACATGGTATAAAGAACATTACATCAAACTTATCAAAAATATACATGAATACAGCAGATTGCAATCAGTCAAGGGCCCTATCACATTAAAAGTCGCGTTTATACGCAGCTCTCAACATTAAACGCAAGTCCTAAATACGCGCTCCTGATCGTTCGGTATTTATCTAATGGGGCTTTTACACTGCGCGTATTCGTCGATTACGTACAGTTACGTACAGTTGCGTACAGATGCGGAGAGATACGCAACTGTACGCAACAATGCGCGATTTATCCGCAACTGTAAGCAAGTCTCNCGGAATCCTCTTAACCCCAAAACAAGAGAATTACAGAATATGAGCGTTATCCATAGACCACCTGGATGTTTTGCGTTGCTTTCATAATCATGCAGAGATGCTAACCGTTCCAGAATATGCATGATGTTCCAATTTAAATGTGAACAATGCAACAGAACAATTGACAGTAAACATAACAGCAATGACAGTAATCCTAGCCTTTTATTCGTGGTGAAAGTATTTAATGTACATGAAAATACACCTCGCGCTTATTCCGGAAAGGTTGGTATCTCTGATAATTTTATTTATAAGTTGAGTTCTTCTCATTTCATGTAAAAATCAATGGATCTAGCCTAGTTTGCAAGCACATACCCTAGACTTTCGGTGTGTGCATGTGCAGATCATGATACGGGTATGCATATTCACTACATCACACACATACAGCATTGGTCTACCCTTCAGGCACACAATGCATACCCTGTATCACTCTCTGTGTGTACGCACAACGAAACCCAAGGGTCTGTTCTGGCAGACTAGATCTAGCCCGCATCTAGGTTTGCCTAATGTATGAATACACAGTTTCAAATCCTTGCATTTTGAAACGGGTCGGATCATGATAACGCACCCTTCTCAATTTTCAAATTTATGAATTGTTGAGAGTAACGAGCTTGTTTTAAATGTTTGAAATGTTTTTGTACATTTGTCAGAGTTCAAATAAGGTTAAAAGCGAAAATAAGCGGACTCACAGTAGCTCTTTTAATAATGACCATTGTTGAAATAGCACTTAAAATTCTACAACAATAAGATAATATTTCCTTTCAGATATTCAGTTGTAATAGACTAAAAAAGATAAATAATGCAGACAAACTAAATGTTGGCAATGTGCTTCATTTCTAATGGATCATATTCTTGATAACTTTTAGCTGATTACTAAATTAATGTTGCATTCTAGTATGTTTTGCTGCTATATTTTCTAATACTGCAAGGGATAAAATATACAAGATTCTGTTCAGCCGATACTTTTCTTTGTATTTTATATCATTAATGCATCGCTAACTACTTCCCATATATTTGTTTACATTGTTTTCTTAATTGCTACAAACTCATTTCTTAGAATTCATAATGCTGTATAGAGACACGGTATTGAGACGGAATGAACTGCCGGCCAATGACCTAATGTGCGTCGATTCAAAATTAATCTAAACATTATTACGTTTTTTTTAAAGTGATTGCTCATTACTATTTACACTATTTTCATAATTACGATAGCTATTACGGTATGACATGGGGGCCGGGTGAAAGGAAGTGATATGCTGTTAAACATACGAGAGAGACCCACAATGGGATTGAACGATGCTCCTTAATTGCCAGAGATACAATATTGATTTCTTTCATATTGCACGTATGGGTGGGGATGTTAAGTAATTTAGTAATACGCATCGACGAAGAACATTTTACAAGAACATACAGTGCTTTTTATCTTTCTGCATACATTCATTTCCAAGTGAGGAAATGAACCAAAGGATGAAATAAAATAATACATGGTTTCACTTCATGAAAAAAGCTTGCTTTTGCCTTGTGCACCCTTTTTTCACCTATAATATGACGCTTCTTATCTCCGAACCTTATCTTTTTCCCCTCCCACTCTCTCTCTCTCTCTCTCTCTCTCTCTCTCTTTCTTAAACTTTTTCTCTTCCATTTCTTTTAGATTTACCTCTCCTTCTCTCTAAATATATCTTTCTATTTCTATTTGTGGTTCCTCTCTATTTTCCATTACTTATAGGCGCTTGTCTTCCCTTTTTAGTCTATGTGTATCATGTAATATTTCTCTCTCTCTCTCTCTCTCTCTCTCTCTCTCTCTCTCTCTCTCTCTCTCTCTCTATCTATCCCTCTCTCTCTCTCTCTCCCTCTTCTTTCTTCCTCTCAATATACATTCCACCCAGACACTTATCGGTGTCGGCGCACTCACTTACCCCCAGCCGCCCTCAATCGCTCCCAAATGACACCCTCTCTCCGGCCAGCCGCGCATGATTAAACCCGCAATACAACTGGAATATTATCACAGGCGTTTCCTATGTATTACATTTGACTCTTCTTCCAATACCACTTGGCTGAGACTTCGGGGGTCTTTGACACCGAGCAGAGAGCGTTACAGTACATTATTATGGAATGGGTTCAAGTGAGACAGATTGAAATGAAAAGCTCACGAAATCGGAGAAGGGTAAAGCGGGGAGGAGTATAATTTTACTGGATACTTGTGAAAAATAAACGAGCTATAATGCGTGCAATTTAGTAACAACATATCAAGTAAAGAAATAATTCCAGAAAATGTATGAATTACTTTAGATTTATCCTGGCCATCCGCTCTCCCCAAAATTACATTTTAAGATACTATTCAGGGTTGGGGACAAAATTTTCGCAAAACTTTTGCCAAATTATTTTAGGAGAATAGATTACTTCGTAGTCCATTGCCATCTCTATTGGTCATCTCTAAAGTGCACCACACTTTAGAATAATTCCTTGCCGGAAAACAAACCTAATCTCAATCCTTGGATTGAATACACAAATGGTGACAATTTTGAAGACGTTCTTGTTTCGATGGGACCAGGGAGATGAATATCTACAACATCTTCCCCGATGAAACAGAATAATTCTGATTTCTTTTTATTAATATTTATACTGACACACTCTAGGTCACATGCTTGTATTTGACATCACTTAAACCTGCATGGTAAATTGGTCGTGAATGTAAATGCAATCGCATTATTGATACAAAACTAGGAATTATAGTAGCCCAATATCATTTAAACACGGTTATTGCTCTTTTTCTTCAGGAATGTGCCAAAACGATCCATTTTTGTCTTCACCCAACAACTTTGGAAATGGTTTTGAAATATACGAAAACATGATGTGATATGACCCCTTATTGCCCCTTTGAAGCCGATGTAGAACTGTGTGAAAATGGGAAGTTATTCTAATGCCATTGGAAAGTGACGTTTTGCGGGAATGATTGTTAGATGATGACAATAATCTTGACTGCCAGCAAAGCAATCAGACGGATAAAACTCACTTCCAGCCTCGTTTCCTCCCCACAAAAACCAATCCATTCAATTTCAAATTAGCTGGGGTGTCGGGCTAACAAATGGAAAGGCAAACCAGCCCCTAAGGCAGGCGAATGTTTCCATTCAACTCGCCTGGCGAGTCTTTGAAAAATTGATGAGACTGAAATTCGATGTAGAAAAGCCTCTTCTCGTGCACTGCATAACTGAGGATAACTTAATCAATTACAGCCTAGTATGGGTGATTGATTATTTTCTTCGGAGGCTCGAAATTAAATTCCCCTAAGGCTTGGTTTATGTTGCGAGAAGGGTTTGAACATTTCTCAAACATAGAATGATCCCCACACCCTTCCCCCTTTCTTTTTCCGCTTTCCTGCTTTCCCCGCAAGTATAATTGCCGCGAAGTGGGATCCCGCACATACACGCAAACTTTGCACTGTTATTTGTTTTATGGCGATCAAATACCTGCTAATTAATTTGTTTCGGGGTTTTCGGCGTGCCTTTTCTCTTTGCGTGCGACCTGCAGGATCTCTCCTAGCCTAAAGACAACTGTCTCACTTTATGTTGTAATAGATCATTTCCAATATATATGTAAATTGTGTGTAAGCAGAGGAGACAAATATTTCTCTTGACGACGATTCTACAAGGCTCCAAAACATTTGCTCTAGATTTGACCTTTTAAATATATATATTAAATCGAATTTTTCCAACATTTGCTCTAGATATTCCTCTGTTCAGCACGAAACACAAATTTCCAATGCACAACATATTAGACCAAGGATATAATGACGTTGTGAACAAATTTATATAATGAAGGAAACAATTAAAAAAGGCTAAACTATACAACAATATATAAATTTAGAACATTAAATGTCGTCAAGAAAACACAAGACAATTTCAATTTCTTAAATTTACCGTGGCACTAATTCATCATAAGATAATATGCCAACACAAATAAACTTGATTTATAATTTGGCTTATGTGAATTGATAAATTTATCCTTGATTTAATGGAAAATATGAGGAACTTTATGAGTCATTTTAACTCACCCACAATGCTCCCCCTAAATTAAATCTTTTTAAAGAAAAAAAACGTGTTTGGAGTTATAAACATAGCCCCCCCCCCACACACACACACACCCACAAAAAACCCGACATTGCAAATTCAATATAGAATCTGATCCAGTAGCATTAGAAAAAATCTACTTTACACGCGCCATAATCGTCGCATTACACGCACGCTATCACGAAAACACCTCCTTCCCAAATTATCGGTCGATCGATTAATTCATACAGAATATAATCACGTGACCTAGAAACTGTCTCGCATAGATCTTGCTTTTGCTTGACCTAGAAGCTGGCGGGCCAAAAAAATATGTGAATTGCTTCCGGGACAATTGCGGCACTTCCGAACTGAAATCGAGCAACAACAGATTTGAGCGCATAATTAGATATCATACGCATTTTTGTAATGAATACTGTGTATACGAATCTCTTATCGAAACACAAGGTGATAGAAGAACGATATATTATTCTTTTTATTCATCATAATTTTCATCAAATAACATAGAATGAAATCTATTTCATGGGACTACAATGAATTGTCCAAATATCTTATTGCAATTATTGATTGCAGTATCTGCTGGAGCTTTTGGATACTAATTCTAGATCGTTTTTTATATTCCAAGTGCTTTTCATCTTGCTCAAAATGTTTCAGTGATGATTTTATGGTTTTTGTTGTATGACTGCCAATATTCTGTTATTTCTTTTAAATCAATTGCTTCTTTATGTACGTTATTCTTAGATTTATTAAAATTAAAAAATGATACGGTAAATAATGGACGTGTAAAATATTAATCTCAACTCAAATTCTGTTTATGTGGATGATATGTTAACCTGGGAAATTCTGAGTCAGTATTCATAAACCATAGTAGGGTGCAGAACGGAACGTGTTTGTTTCGGTTAGTTGACTGAGCGAAGAGGAAAGCCATTAAAGAAATGGTCCGTAATAAGAATATGACTGGAGTATGTATTTTTGATTTGCCTCCACCGCCACTCCAGTTACGCATATTTGCACCTGGGGCCAGGCCGAGATTGTTTCTAGATGTGTGCTTGCTTCCTCGTATTTGTCTATCATAGGTAGCAGAGAGTTGGGAGATGTGGATGGGGAAATAGAAAGATAAAGAGAGAGAGAGAGAGAGAGAGAGAGAGAGAGAGAGAGAGAGAGAGAGGGAGAGAGAGAGAGAAGAGAGGGGGTGGAAAGAGAGGGGGGGGGAGAGAGATGGAGACAGAGAAGGGTAGACAGAGAGATGGATAGAGAGAGATAGGGATGGTGGAGAGAGAGAACAAAAAGAGAGAGTAAGAGAGATATTGAGACGTTAGAGAGTGGAAAGGAGGAACACAAAGGGCAACAATGTATCAATGTTAGTTCTTTCATGTCTTCAAATGTGAATCAGATACGAGTTAGATCAACCAGACTTCTAATAACGTTGTGTTCATACAGCATACCAATGAATAAAAAATGATTTTTTCGGAGGGATCTGGTGTAAAGCATTAACTGTATCCACCGCTTATCTTTATATTTGTCCCCATCATATATTCTCATTCTCTCCCCTCTCTATCTATCTCTGTCTGTCGCTATATCTCCCTATTCCCTGTCTCACGCTCTCTCTCTCCCTTTCTCTGTACCCATCTCATAACTAACCATGTTTCTCCTTCGAGGAACGAAATGTCACAACTCGCAGTCATTTCCTAAGAGAAATCACAAGTTATGAGTTTATCATCCTACCGTACCGTTTCCTCCTGTACAGAAGGAGCCCCGAGAGAGGCGTTGGAAATGACAGCCATTCCCCTAGCCACCCTTCCTAATTTAACCAAGATTTGATTATTGGCATGTTTTGTTGGCATTAATATGTAGCTCCGGTCTGTTACTACACCGCAGATTCACCTTTATTTCGCGGTGATTTTTTCTCTCGCATTTGAGGTCTATACCAATCTGCAAAGGTTTGATATTGCATGCATCAGAATGGATAATCACCCAGTGCTTGCATTTTACTTAAATTTATCATGAACGTATTCGCAAGTTTAGTTGTTAAATAAATCTCTTTGATTCTTTTTTTTTGCGGAAAACAAGTGAAAAGAATGTTTAAAAAAATCAAGCAAAATCACATTTTATAGTTTTCCTTTATCAAATATTTGAACCATGTAAGCACTTTTAGGCAATATAGCACTAGTCAAATTCTAACCACTGATCATTCTTAGAACACGATATAAACTATTTCGGTAAAACAAAGTGGGTCATAAGAAATAGATCCGTACGCCGTGTATTCAACTGTGCGGACACAACAATCCGATTTGAATAGTATTGCAAAGGACCTTGAATTGGCGTTCGACTTAATTTTACGGAAATAGTTGATATCATGTTAAAGATATCAGTCAGGAAAATCACGTTAAGTATAGGAAATTTTCCATTTCCTAAAGTTGGCTTGACAAAAAATACTATAGACTATTTTCAAAATGGGTTCGTTAATCAAAAGAAACTGTTAGAAGGAACTTTATAATCAAATTTACAATATCATCGTATCTCATTGATAAAGTGCGCGAACGTCATCACATTGGCCCGTGTGATTAGAATGGCCTTCTAAAGACAAAGCCCGTGTTCCATTAATATGTTAACTTATTTGTTTGTAATACATATATTCTCATTCTGTTATTTCTATACATGTATGTATTTGTTTGCCTGTTCTGTATTTCTTCTAACTTCCTCAAAATGCGCTCTAAATCTTACGAAAGGCGCTGTATAAATACAAATTATTGTTATATTGTTATTATCGAGATAAAGACGCCACATTCTAAATCTACTCATACTGTTAGGAAATTTCGATACAAAACATAGTCACATTTAACGTGTGAATCGTCATGGAATTTGCACATTGCCTAGAGTTGTCCGGGCCCATAATGATTTTCGAGTTGGTCAAACCAACCTCAACTCGGCAACGCGTAATTGCGTTTGGTGTAGACGCTGATGTGTACAGGCAAGCCAATTTTATGTCAATATTTGGTCGTGCTAACAATAACTTGGAAGCAAGCACTTGACAATACAAGATGTGCTTGACTCTATTTTGTCTTCGTCACCCAGTTGCTAAGACGCGTTCACACTTTACACGAGATAAAAAAAAACGTGATTTGTCGTTGCAACAAGAATGTGGATACTATGTAAAGCCGACGTCATCATAAAACTGGGTTACATGAAATTAGTATCTGTGTTACATAACGCTCATTCACACCATTACCTTTTCTACCTCTCCACAGAAGATTTCCATTTCAATTTATTTCATTTTTATTCATGAATATGAAAAAAATCAAACTAGATAAAAATGCTTATATTTGTATTTATTTTCCTGAGCCCCTATAAAAATGTTTTTTAATGTTGGCGTTTCATATATATAACGCCATTAAGGGCGTTTGCGTTGCGCAACTATTGCGCACATCGAACTTCTGAATCAATTGAATCTGATCAGAAAATAATATAAATGCGTTAGAGTTGTATGATTTTATTTCACATTATACCTTAAGTAAAAAACGAGAGGTATGATTAATTGACTCTCTACTTTTATTAAATCAAGTTACAAAGAACAATTGCAACATGCACCTGAATGGAACAATGAAAATTTACGTCATTTAAGTCGAATGTATACGCATGCTAATTATGTAATGCAAGCTAACATTGAAAATTTAATGTAAAATCGTCCTCGGATTTTTAAAAGAGCATCACATCAATTTGATTACTTACTTCAGAATCCCAAAATACAACGTGAAGGTCTTTTTTTTAATATTGGAAGCTCGTAATAATTAACAGTCATGGTTTTGGAATTCAGCACATTTGTTTCGCAAGATACCTCGTCCAGAGAAACGGTTTTCATTTCAAATCGTTGTCCTAAAGAAATAAATTCACACCTGATTCGTTTTAGAGTGAGATGCATCGCGTAATAAGAATCCAATAAATGTCCAATCTACGAGAATAGCTTTCGTTCTCCTTTCTCGCTTTCCTTTCTCCATTCATACTTTTAGCTTGCCTTAGATTTTACCTGCAACGTGTTTGTCTTTGAGTCAAAAGTTTGCCCTTTCACTCATGGAAATATAAATTCAAAGATCCATCTTTGTATTCGTATTTGTATAAACATTTTGCGAACATAATTCATCCTCTTAAAAAGAAGACTAAAAGAAAATCAAAAGGAAAAGGGGAAGAAAAACAATAAAAATCAGGGATACACAAAGAGAAAAAAATCAAATCCTAATAAGAAATTGATATTGTGTGGTAAGGCCATATTTTGAGTTTCACTTTGATTTAACCATTTTCTGTAGTATCATTATTTTAATATTTGTTTGTACTTTTCAATTTTTGTGAGAAAGGTTTCACAGTCACTTTCATTTGCAAATGGGGAAGCTTATACATTTTTTTTTCGATCAACTCTGATTCTTTTTGTAAAAACACAAATATTTTCAAAATATATGCAAGTAAAGAAGCAAAAAATATAGGGTCCCTATCTCTATGTTTTCTAAAATTTGAAAAAAAACTTATAATCCAGTTATCAATGACCACCATACTTCCTCTCACTGTAAAACAAAAATGTGTTCGTCTTGACACGTCAAAATGAAACAAAATATGGAGCATATTTCATAAGTTGACCAAATACTGCATTACTTTAACTAATACGCAGCCATACACCTGTTCGTAATAACGACTTGCATGACACCCAATATCGGATGTTGAGTGAGGAGCAATAAAGGGCCTTCAAATTCATACCAAGTTGATTAAGATGCTTATGGTGTGTATAGATGATGAATTTTTCATATATTACCTTCACACCTTGTTTACGTAGCTGCCGTTAGAAAGTGATTACTGGTGTAAGTAAGGAAGCATGTCGGATAGGAATTAGGAATATGTCCAGGTGATGGGGGCTTTACTTGGAACAGTGGGAGGATAAGTTCAGTGACATTCCGTCACAGCATGTGTTATACCTGTAGGTTGTTATACGGTATGGGTAGGTATCGTGTATTTACGATTGATGTGTGTAACTTGCACCTAATGTCAAAGCTAAAGTAGGTCATGTGTGCAGGGCATGTCATAAACACTCATATTTTTGTCATAAATTCAGATTATCTTTGGTAATATTAATTACCCTTTCTCGAATGTATGCAACTATTTCTAGACAGTTGTTAATGATATAATTACTGATTAAAGCTTATATCCCATTGATAGAACAAATAGTTAATTATTAGAGTCTATACCGATATTTTATCTTTGTTAGAAATAAAACAAATGTTTATATTCCAAACAAATGGATCGAGAACCACCGGGCCGGGGGAGGAGACTGCACACACAAAACAAGAACTCATGGATCTGAGTAAAGTCGCAAAAAGTGACACTATAATGACACACCGGTGAGTATATCAATGAAAATACTCAACTGTGTGTCATTATAGTGTCACATCACTCAAATATGTGAGTTCTTGTTTTTTGTGTGTGTATTAACTCTTTTGAGCAAAAACATATTTGTATGGCCGTGTGTAAACATTTTCAACCATAGACCCTCAACTTTATGTCCCTCCACTGTGGGTGACTGAAATAATTGTTTCAAAGTTTGTATGACAGTATGATGCATCGTTTACATTTATGACGGAGTTGCATGAAATATTTCGTATCTACTCACATTGCCTCGTTGGATCAACTCGTCAAAGAGGCAATTATATCAATTGTGGGTGCGAGAGGATTGACAATCATTTCAAATAATATACTTGTCGCTATGTCAGGGATATCTGTGTCAACACAGCAGTTCTATGATTGAAAGCAGATGTGTACAGTCTCGTTGATTTCATGTGTCTAGTATAATTTATTTCCAATTCCTAGCTCTCAAGGAATCTTATTTCGATATAATACACAACCATTCCGTCAGAAATTTATTATGACAGATAATGTCCTGAAGGACTTTCATGACTCCATGCTTCTAGGAAAACGCAATAATGTTGCTACGATGGAGGATGGAAATTCAAAGCATAATATAAAAGTACAGTACATACAATTCAACCATTCTTTTGAAATATTACCTTTCTAGAATTGATTCGGTAATCTGGACACAAATTAATATAATTTCAATAACATCTGTCCTACTTTACACAAGATCTGATCTAATTTTGCAATTGTGACAGATTTTTATTCGTATTTAACGAGAGTAAGTGATCACACAAAAATGGTATATAACATTCATACCCTTAGGAGGTGTTGCTCAAAATTAACTGCAAATACAACTGCAATTTTGCAAATTGTAACGCGCATTTTCATTCGCGCACGGTATGTGCATTTAAAAAAGACGTGCATGAAACAAGGATTTTGATTGGCGCATTTCGATCAACTGCAACTTGCGATCAATTGCAACTTTAGAGCAACACCCCCTTAGAAAACTATCTGGGACAAGGACGGTATATTCCTCTGGACAAGCAATTGGATGAAGGAAGTGTGACCATAATTGAAACCCAATGATTCTGCAACGGGCAAGTCCGAGCCAGCACCATGCGGCATGTTTGCTCCCCCACCTTTAGGCCAAGAACAAAAAATTGTTTGGTCGCCCAAAAATTGTGTTTTGAATAAACAATCGGTCGGAAAAAAGTGTTATTTTTAATTATTTTATTTTTGTTTATCAAACCCTGGTCATGTAGAAAATAGGAATCAAAATAGAGTGAACAGCCAGAAAGTGTTTGAAATGACGTTTCAATTTGTATTTGATCATTTTGATCTTGAATTTGGCGAAAGATGGCTATTCAGGTTGTATTTTTCATATTTATATGCAATTTTTCTGTGTATTTTTTTTATTCTGAGTGAAAAGCAAAAAAAAAAAAGTAGTAATTTTCAGAGGATCGGTCGATCGAGGACAACCAAACAACTTTTTTTTTTTGCTTTATCAAACTAATGCGGCTAGGCATCGATCCCGGGTCGCGAGCCGGATATGAGATCCTCCTTGAACCGGAAGTGATCCCCGTGCACCGGAAGTCTTGGAGCGGGTGTCCCAACAGTATGACTAAAAATCTAACGATTTCTACCCTCTCCGTCCGCTGTTTTCTGGAAAACATTACACAAACGATGTGAAGAGATTACAGTTGTCATACCGGACACGTGGGCGAGATTTGGCTGGCGAGTGTTTCAAGTTTTTGTTTTTTCCTCTGGTTTCTTGATTTTCTGATGTCACGTGGTCACTCGTCCTGAGAAGATATCCGATGACATCTGACTGCTGCAGATATCATTAATGATTCCTGTACAAATTATTTTGACCCGAAGATTAGCTAACAGTAATCAAAAATTACACTTTAAGTTTAAAGGGTTATGCCATTTTGTTTCGGAGGGAGCTATGATTAAAACAAAATAAGTTTAATTGTTTATTCTTTTTAGTTTTTTGTTCCAATGTAGGTCTAATTTGAAGTTTTTTGGTAATAAAACAGTAATGGTTTGTTAAAATGTATGATTGTTAAGAAATTAACCCCATATCTTTGCAATACTTGAAGGTTAACACTTAAAATTGCTAATCTAATTAATACAATATTTTTATTGGTTTCCGATAGTATTTGCATTTACAAAAAAATGCGTCAAATCATTTCATTTATTGATGCAAGTATATATACAGGATACAAACATGTAACACACAAAAAACAATATTTAAAAACATTCTGGGAAAAACAAATATGCAGTAGTATGTTTTATAATGTTCTTATAGAAAAAGAATATCTTCATAAACTAGGGCAAGACTAAATAAAAGTTAGCTGTTTAATCCGTGAAACAGACCAACCATGTTAACAAGCACAAAATCATAAAACATTTTCTGGGTTGCCGAAAAAAAATCACCGTACGATATGTGATCGTTTCGAAATACGAATGGCGTCACCAGGTTTCAGCGCGGCTAGCGATCAGACGTGAGATAGACGAATTTATATTATTGCTCAAGATCGTATAAACGGCCTTCACACTTCTAGAGTGGCATTTAATTCAATTTGTGGTTGGTGCAATTGACATAGTTCTGAAAGGGAATTATTTTTAGAAGAGTATACATATGTATTTGATCTGCATTGCGGTGTGATAATGGGCTGGTCCGTAAACTCGTGAAAATGAACAAATGCCGAGCGGTAGTTTATGAAACACCAGTGGTTTAGTTTGCTTGAAATAGATGAAGAGTGTTATCAGCAAAATTGTGACGTTATCGGAATGGGGACCAAATATTTGTATATGTGCGGGGTCAAGGTAGATATGAACAAATTCTGGGTGAATATATGAACACGCCTGAGGATAGTTATGAACACATCCAGGATAAATATGAACACATTCGAGTAGACATGAACACATACAGGTTAGAACAAATCTAAATCCAAGGCAGATATCAACACATTGTATGTGAATATGAATACATTCAGGTTAAATATGAACACTTTCTTGCTACATATGAACACATTTATGGTATATATGAACACATCCAGTGTAGATTTGAGCACATTCTGTGTTGATATGTATACTTCCATTGTAGATATGATTATATTAAGGGTGAATATTCACAAATCCAAGGCAGATATGAACACATTGTGAATGAATATGACTACATTAAGAGTACATATGAACGCATTCATGGCAGATATGAGCCCATTTAGGGTAGATTTGAACACATTCCTGGTATATATAAAACATCCAGTGTCGATATGAACACATCTAGAGTAGATATGAACACATCCAGGGTAGATATGAACACATCCATGGTAGATATGAACACACCCAGGGTAGATATGAACACATCCAGGTTAGATATGAATACATTGAAGGTAGATATAAACACATCCAGGGTAGATATGAACACATCTAGCGTAGATATGAACACATCCAGGGTGGATATGAATACATCCAGGGTAGATATGAATACATCCAGGGTAGATATGAACACACCAAGGGTGGATATGAATACATCCAGGGTAGATATGAACACACCAAGGGTAGATATGAATACATCCAGGTTAGATATGAACACACCAAGGGTAGATATGAATACATTGAAGGTAGATATGAATACATCCAGTGTAGATATGAATACATCCAGGGTAGATATGAATACATTGAAGGTAGATATGAACACATCCAGGGTAGATATGAACACATCCATGGTGGAAATGAACACACCCAGGGTAGATATGAACACATCCAGGGTCTATATGAACACATCCAGTGTCGATATGAACACATCTAGAGTAGATATGAACACACATGGGATAGATATGATAACAGTCAGGGTAGATATGAATACATCCAGGGTAGATATGAACACATCCATGGTAGATATGAACACATTATGGTATGTATGAATACATTCATTCAAGTTCGATTTTTTTGTGGTCCCAACATATCACATTTAAATTTGACTGGAGAATATGTATGTTTTCGTTTAGTTCTAGCTAAGAATAAATACTAATGCGTTTTTCTCTTTTATCAAAATGATAGACTCTAATTAAACTTTCGATTTCTCATTAACTGAAAATTCTTTCCATGTATTTATTTTTAAATGACAATCACGATATGATATTGAACAATACACTATCAGGATGACGTCACATAGAACCTAAAATATTCATCCAATTAATTAGTGAAATCAATATTAATCAACAATGCGCAATCAATTCTATTGTATGATGAATATTGCATATCAATTGAATATTCAACCATTTAATTTAATTCTATAGTCTACATACTCCCTTTTGTTTAGCCGACTCAATTTAAAATCGAATCCATTTTTTTGTCGGTTCATTGTCTCTTGTGTCCTTTATACCATCTACCTGTCTACCACGCATACCTGGCGAGGCAGGGATAATAATGTTCGTGGAAAATTGTACTTGAGGATGATCATTTTTCCTCGTCGTCCTCCTCTCCCGTGGATCATCTTCCAGCAGTCATCACATGCCTATACATCCGCGGGTAGCTCTCGCACAGTTGGTTGCTATGGGGTACTCTCGCAAGTGACGTCACCGCACAGCTGGATGAGTGCACGTTGTTGTTTTTCGCCAGAGGCGATTACGATATTAAACTCGGGGCATGGGGTGGATATGAGATATGCCTGGGATATTAGTGATGGGCCGATGCTGATGGTGGTGGTGGTGGTGGTGGTGGTGATGGTGGTGGTGGTGAGGGTGGGGTGGGTGGAATGGAGAGGGGAAAACCACTTTGGGTGGGGGTGTAGACCGCATAGGGTGGTGGTTGGTTGGTAAACGAGGTATGATTAATCATTTGATTATTCGTAATGGGCTGGTGGTGGTGGGAATGGTGGTGGTGGTGGTGCTGGTAAGAGTGGGGATGGGTGGAGTGGGTGTGGGTAAATCGTTTTGGGAGGGGTGCATTGATTTAATGCATGGGTGTTAGGTGGTGGTGGTGGTGGTGGTGGTGGTGGTGGTGGTGATGGTGGTGGTGGTGATGGTGATGGTGATGGTGGTGATGGTGGTGGTAGTGGTGATGGTAGTGCTGGTGGTGGTGATGGTGGTGATGGTGGTGATGGTGGTGATGGTGGTGATGGTGGTGGTGGTGATGGTGGTGATGGTGGTGGTAGTGGTGATGGTAGTGCTGGTGGTGGTGCTGGTGGTGATGGTGGTGATGATGGTGGTGGTGGTGGTGGTGATGGTGGTGATGGGCTGCTGGTGATAGTGGAGATGGTGGTGGAGGTGGTGATGGTGATGGTGGTGGTAGTGGGGATGGGTGGAGTGGGTGGGGTAAATCCTTTTGAGTGGGGTGTATAGATCGAATGGGGTGGCTGTTAGTTGGTAAAAGAACATTTTCGCATACATTTTAGGGATTAACGATATAATTTTATGAATTATGATAGGAATAACGCGTGATTTAATGCCTGGTGGTGCTGGTGGTGGTGGTGCTGGTGGTGGTGGTGAGGGTAGGGATGGGCGGAATGGGTGGGGTGAAATATTTTGGGTGGGTTACATTGATCGCATTAAGTGGTGGTTGGTTGGTAAACGAGATATGGTTAATCATTGGATTATTATTAGTGATGGGCTGGTGGTGGTGATGGTGGTGGTGGTGGTGGTGGTGATGATGATGGTGGTGGTGTTGGTGGTGAGGGTGGGGATGGGCGGAATGGGTGGGGTAAATCACTTTGGGTGGGAGCGTCGACCGCATGGGGCGGTGGTTGGTTGGTAAACGAGGTATGATTAATCATTTGATTATTATTAGTGATAGGTTTGTGGTGGTGGGGATGGCGGGGTGGAAGGGGGTAAAACATTTTGGGTGCAGTGGGTGCATTGATCTCATGAGTGGTGGTTGGTTGGTGAAATAAACTTTTCTGATAAATCTAAGGGATTGATGATATATTGATTATGGAAGGAATAACGCATGCTGTAATGCCTGGGATATTAGTGATGGGCTGGTGGTGGTGATGGTGAGAGCCGGAGCGGGAGGGGGTAAATCGTTTTTGGGAGGGGTGCATTGATCGCATTGGGTGCTGGTTGGTTGATGGAAGAAACTTTGCTCCTAAAGGATTAATGATATATTGATTAGGGAAGGAATAACGCGTGCTGTAATGCCTGGGATATTAGTGATGGGCTGGTGGTGGTGGTGGTGGTGATGGTGGTGGTGGTGAGGGTGGGGATGGTGAGGATGATGGTGTGGTTGTCGTGGTGGTGCTGGTGGTGCTGGTGGTGGTGTGGTGAGAGTGGGGATAGGCTGAGTGGGTGGGGGTAAATCATTCCGGATGGGATGTATAGATCGCATTAGGTGGTGGTTGGTTGGTAAACGAGATATGGTTAATCGTTCGATTAATTATATTAGTGATAGGTTTGTGGTGGTGGGGATGGTGGTAGTGCCGGTGGTGGTGGCGATGGTGGTGTGGTGAGAGTGGGGATGGGTGCGGAGTGGGCGGGGGTAAAGCATTTATGGTGTGGTGTATAGAGTGGTGATTGGTTGGTGAAATGAACTTTTCTCATAAATCTAAGGGATTGATGATATATTGATTATGGCAGAACTAACGCGTGATCTAATGTCTAGGATATTAGTGATGGGATGGTGGTGATGGTGGTGGTGGTGGTGGTGGTGATGGTGGTGGTGGTGTTGGTGTTGGTGGTGGTGGTAGTGTTGGTGATGGTGGTGATGATGGTCGTCGTCATGGTAATGTCGGTGGTGCATGAGAGTGGGGATGGGCGTAGTGGGTGCAGGTAAATCATTTTTGGGGAGAGGTGCATTGATCACATTGGGGTGGTGATTGGTTGGTGGAAGAAATTTTGCTCATAAATCTAAGGGATTAATGAGATATTGATAATGGCAGGAATAGCGCGTAATTTAATGCCTGTGATATTAATCATGGGATGGTGGTGGCGGTGGTGGTGGTGATGGTGGTGGTGGTAGTGGTGGTGGTGATGAGAGTGGGGATGGGTGGAGTGGACTAGGTAAATCCTTTTGTGTGGGGTGTATAGATCGAATGGGGTGGTGGTTGGTTGGTGAAAGGAAATGCTCATACATTTAAGGGAATAACGATATGTGGATTATAACAGAAATAACGCGTGATTTAAAGGGGGGTGTGGTCGGCTTGGTAAGAGATTTATAATCATGAGTGTGGTCGTATGAGTAGGAGTCGGTTGGTTCAAATGACAGACCTTTATTTCTTAGGATATCAAATTCGATTCATAGAAAGGATATGCAATATGGCTAAAGTGTTAGTGATTGACTGACAATTTGAGAGGAGAGGGGAGCATTAGTGTGACTGTAGTGTTAGGGGGAAGATGTATATTGTATATGTTGGTGGTTGACAGGCTCTTATCTAGGCGGCGTCCCCCACAACATTTTGAATACAATTTTTTAAACTGTTTTTAAATATAGTTTTTGTGTTTGTATCTTCTTAGAAAAAAGTACATTTCGATATGCGCGTGACATTGCATCACATTCAGAGAATAATAGATTTAAATACTAGAGAAAATGCATTCGCCATTAGCCACTTGGCTCGTGATACTGCATGACCATTCTAGGTTAGCTAGTAAACAAAGAAACCGAACAGAAATCCAGATCACCTATTTGTTCATATCACACACATGGACATGTTTTATTTCGACCACATGCTACGTTTACCCTTATCTGTGTACAATGTGCAATGAAGCAATATCAGATATGGTTCACGTTCTTTCTCCCTCGAAAGGTTACAATGGCCCAAAGTCAACTGACCAAAAATATCAACATTTTCGGTCGACGAAGATGCGGTAAATTGCATCCCTTGAAATTAATATCCCGCGATCTCGATAGTCTAAAGCTGTAGCCCAGGAATCAGGTCAATATTAGTTTGAGGTCGACGGGAAGGAAAACAGTTAATAACAATTTTGATCCACCTTTTGCAACACATTACTCAAAGAAAACCGGTAGATGTATTCTTATGGACATATACAACTTTATGTGTGGACATATTGGACATTTTAATTTCATATCTTTGTTGTAATCTACGATGTAAGAAATTAGATCAATAATTAAAAAATGAATATATGTTTTGATTGTAAATAGTTATGAAATTCTATATTCTGTATCTATGTGCATCCTTCCTGTTGCTCAAAAGTTGGAATTGATCGCAAGTCGCAGTTGATCGGAACGCGCCAATGAAAATCATTGTTTCAAGCGCGTCTTGTTAAATAAATGCGCATACCGCACGCGAATGAAAATGCGCGATACAATTTGCAAAGTTGCAGTTGATTTACAGTTGCTTTTGAGCAACACTCCCTAAGATACATTGATATTCTAACGAGAAAAAAAGTTGCAATATAGCTTTGAAAAGGTGACAATTTGTCATTTTTGTAAATTTTATTATTGATTGATTCTATTTTCCCATGCATCAAAATAAAGAAGAATTACACTGACATAACTATTTAAAGATAAATTCATGGGAGGAGATTCCATCATCATTGCTGGTTGCAGAGTTAAAAACCTATTTTCGGAATACAATTTGCTAATCATTTTAAGTGCTCTCACTTCTTTTCTCTGTAAAAAAAAAAAAAAAAAAGGAAAAAAGACAAGGCTAATAATTGTTGTTGATACAAATTATATATTAATTGTGTTCAGTAGATCATGATATCGAGTCGTAAACATGTATTATAACAAACCTACATACATGTATATATCCAATTCCAGACTGACCTCCTCCGTTCCATCCATCCCTTCCTATCTTCTTATACACATCTTCACATTTTCATTCTCATTGACCTTAGCCTTTATTTGCCTCGAGTTATGAGTTTGTTTTCAAACCATAATTCGCATCATAACGCCGCGTGTACTAACAGAGATGATCTGAGTGCAAGGTCGCTGCATTCCTTATATTGATAATAATGATAATGGTAACAATAATAATAATGGTAATATTGATAATAATGATGATAATAATACTACTAATAATAATGATGATTATTATAATAAAATAATAAAAACAATAATAACAATTATAATGATGAAGATAATAACAATGATAATGAGGCATTGATAATAATAATAATAATAATGATAATAATAATTTTATTGATAATAATGATGACACTTATAATGATAATACTGAGAATATTGATAATAAATATAATAATGATGACAATAATAATAACAATAATAATAATAACAATGATAACAATGATATTAATAATGATGCTAATAATAATAATTTTATAATGCTTTTTATGGTTTCGAAACATTATTCGCACCATAACACCACGTGTACTAACGGAGGTGATTTGAGTGCAAGGTCGCTGTATTCCTTATTCCAATTTCTAGAGA
This sequence comes from Temnopleurus reevesii, assembly GCA_036244855.1. Lineage (NCBI taxonomy): Eukaryota > Metazoa > Echinodermata > Echinoidea > Temnopleuroida > Temnopleuridae > Temnopleurus > Temnopleurus reevesii. Next base: position 244,140 of record BQKZ01000011.1, read on the forward strand.
TGGAAACCATCCTAAAATCCTTGTGGAGGTAGCATGATGATTATGATAATTATAGTAATAACAATAACATAAATAAAATAATAATGATTGTGATAATAATGATATTTATAATGATAATAATAATAATGATGATAATAATATCAATAACAATAATAATAATAAGAAGAAGAAGAAGGAGAAGAAGAAGAAAAAAGAGTAATGATAATAATGATAATATTAAGAATCATAATCATCATCAAAAAATATCTAAAAAAGTGTTTAACGTCATTGAGAAACACTATTGAAATCTCAAATGGTATTGCTTGTCACATCCATCATGTTGTTAGTTTATTGAAGATATTTGCAAGTATTTGATTATTTGTTTAAAAAAAGGAGACTTTTCATCAATCGCTGTGTGTCGTGTTGGTTAAAAAAAAGTTTTGGGGCGGCAAGCTAATGTCCGCTAATAAATAACTCGTCATTTACTACCAAACGCGTTGTGTAACCAAATTGTATCGGCGCCACTATACATCAAACTTAAAAACAATCTGTCGAACTCTGCCCTAATATATAGTTCATCCGAAAAGAATCGGGCTAAGATATTTAGCCTTTCATCTGCCCCTCATTGAAAAGATAAATGCACTGCATTATTAAGCTGTAAGTAACCCGCAATCAAGGCCATGTGTTGGTTCGCTCCAACCCTTAATGCATTCGAGGTATTTCTCACCTCTGCGTTAATAATGCTCCTATACACACTCTTACAAGCAATTGTCTCCTATAAGAGTGTATGAACAGTTTATGAAGAGGTGCATTTCATGGTGGTTTTCACCCAGTAGCGCAGTGGTAAGAGAATGGATGTGTGGACATTAAGTATGAGTGTTAACGCTTGTTTAACATGTCTGATGATTTAGAGTAAATAAAGCAAACGCAAATGAAAAAAAATAATAACAAAGTGCATATCATCAACCTTTATCTACAGTTTTCATTTTGTACAGTAATAAAGCGGAGCGTATGTAATTATTTTTAAATCTACATAAACACCAGTAAAGATATTATTCATCATACCGTATATGGAAATAGCATAGCTTGTGTGTAAGATTAGCTTCATGCATTAATGTTATTCTTGGATGAAAACATATACAAGAAAATGTATCATCTTTTAAGTCCCCCATGTCTTTTTAAAATACAAACTGAGCAAAATTTTGGCAAATGCTTATTTGGACGTTTTTTGTTAGATGTCTTCTTCCTTTTTGTTACTTAATGAATTAACATTTTTATGACCAAATTGCAAAAGAAATCAATGATATGTTAGCCTAAATGGAGTTAATAAACATCATGCATTAGAAATTAAGGGATATGGATTATATGGATCATAGCAGTATTTTTTATATTATATTATAGAATATTGTTGGTCTTTTTGTTGTAGTATTTAGATATATTTAAATATATTGCAGACTAGTGTTTAACCAAACTAGGCATCACGCTTATCCAAGACGTGAGACACATCAAGATCCAGACGATTACTAAAGGTGGAAGAGATAGAAAATAGAAATCCAAAATCGGGTTGTTGTTTAAGCAAATAAACCAAAGAAAGACGGAGACACGTCATGGATGTTCCCCGGTGTGTCGGGGAGAGGGAATCTTTGCTGGGATGTCATTTCGAGAAAAAGTCCAATCTTATCGACCGAAACCTATGGAATTTCAAGTTATGCGTCATAAGTCACTGCCTTATAATAATCGTTGGTAAAGTGATAAATCACTCATACTTTTATCTACACTTTCTCGTCTGTCAAAATAATACATAATATTAAAGCTAAGGGGTGTTGTCCAAAAGTTGCAAATGATCACAAGGTGCAGTTGATCGGAACGTGCCACTCAAAATCCTTTTTCTTGCGTCTTGTTAGAAGCGCATACCAGGCGCTAATGAAAATGCGCGTTACAACGCCACCCCCTATATTTGGTTGAATATTTGTGTACCCCAACATATTTGTCTTTGCTAAAGAATACAAAACTTGTTTATCAATATACTTGTTATAGAATTTCCCATCTGCATTTTGACGAAAACTATTTGTGCCAAATTTTTGTCCGATGTTATTCTGACCCCAATGTGCCGACCTTGATTGGCCGCCTACATGTTCCGAGTACGGATGATCCTTGCAATACCGGACATTAACGGCGCAAGATAAAACTATCAAAAATCGACACGAGTAGCAGTAAGGGAGCACAAAGTTTTAGGTAGAAAGAACCCAAAATTGGTGATTGTGGCGCAAAAATTACTGATGGCAATTTAATTAATTTGTTATTTTGCTCGTCACATCCTCATGGGTGCTATGAGGGGGTGAAATGTAATGTACAAGCTATTTTTTTCTAAATGTATTCATTAATCCATTAATTAATTTTTAAGGGGATTGGGGAAAATTGTAAGCTCTTCGATTGGGACGTAAAATTTTATTTTGGTCAAGCCTCCTGGTCGTCAAATATGGTACCGGGTGTGCGCATTCTTCAGAACTTTTGATGCCTAGAATAATTAGATCTTGTTCTCATAAGATCAACATAGATTCCAGAAAAATACAGCTATTTATATTAATGTTTCAAATGCTATTGGCATTCACACTACCCCACGTGCCTTAATCCATCGCATGCTAATAAATGAAATACATTTGTGTCTTTTCCAGTATATGCACATCAGCTGAATCAAAGAAAAGAAAAATTGGCAAACATGTCCTAAATGACAGAGAATTCGTGAATAAATTTTGCTATGGTACTTAGGACATTCTGCTGCTAGACCATGGGCCTGTAACATAAAGCATAAAGAGATACGATTAATTTTACAATTAATTGTATCTCTTTGGCACACATTTTTTCCATAGGCTTATGATCAATATTTATCGTAAGTTTAATTGCATCTTTTATGTTACCGGCCCCAGACTTAATGTGGGATAATCATTAGAGATATGGATTTATCAAACTAAATTAAGTAGAAAACAAAAATTAGGAGAGACAAAATCCATTAACGTGTTTTTTTTACTCAGATGGTTAAATGTCTTTTTAGAATGCAACATTCGGAGTGCCATATTAATGAGCACGTACTGTATTCTAATTGTTTGAGTGTCTCGTCCTAAAAGCGATAAATTAATGTTCACTCTCTTAATTTCATTTCAGACTTCTGATACGACAAAAAGAGGAAGTGACATATTCATTTACAAACACAGGCATACAAATCATGCAAACATTTATTCAAGATTTATGTTTCAATTAAAATAATAATTCAATTGATTTTAACATAAGTATATAATTCCGTAAAATATCAACGATTAACTCAATATGTGAAGGTTGTTTTGTATTAACGAGCCAATTCTGTTGGCAATATTGAAAGTTAGGTTTTAAAGGTACAATCATTTTCAATAATATTAAACTGTTTTGAATACTATTACTTTCTTTTGCTATCAGTCTTATTATTTATGAAAATCATTGAATTGTAGAGGGCAATTAGTAAATTATGTTACAATGTCTACTACTATATGATGGGGTTTAACGAGTAAATAAAGAATTTTGCACAATTTGTGATTGGCTGATGTAAGACGAAGGGAGAAAAATAAGAAATTTCTCAAAGATAATTTATTCTGCCATCTTCCCGAATTTGAACTGCGAATGAATGAACCATCAAATCAAGTGAAAAACACACACTGTACTACTAAACGAAATGACACACACTAACGAAATCCCGCTTAAGGGAGATGGGTACATAGATGCACCCTTCCACCACCCCCACACCACCACCTTATCCTCCAGACACCCCTCCCCTTTATCCACCCCTCAGGACGAAAGAAGTCTGGAAGGCCCCTTGGTGCATTTATTTGTACACAAGCCCAATATTATCAGCCTCATATTACCTTCATCATGCCTATGTTGCAATTGGAGCATATTTTGTTTACTCCTGCCATGTGAAAATTCGATGACCTTCCCTTGCACTTTTTCCCACTTTCCCCGCATGCGCATGTCAGCGTTTTCCTTCTTTTTATCAGACGGATTGGTGCGGGCAAATTTGCAACATAGCTGTTTTTCCATTACCCATTATAGTGTCTGTCCAGAACCTTAAATGATTCTAATGTACCGATAGTAGGCTCATGATTTATCCTTGTAGAATCTAAATAGAAAGAAGTGCAGTCGCAACTCGAGGATGCCTCTGTTTTTTACCTGAAAATCTGAGACATCGTAAACCGAGAGCGTGACTATTGGGCTATGTTCTATTTGTTGTTTCATCTTTATTTGTGTTCTTACTTGTTTCATTGTGAAAGTGATTATTAATAATGTTTAACGAATATGTGAGATGTGGTATCGAGTAACATTCTCTTCAAGGCGAGGTAATGAAATAAAACGGAATGAAAATATGCGCAATCATTTATGTTCAGTATCAGAGCTCTTAATCTAAGAAAACAATACAAATGACATAGTAATATACATGTACATGTATATCTTTGAAGATGAGTCTTCAATCTTCCTCCCATTTTTCTTACATAACACATGTCATTGTGTATGTATATTCGGTATATTAATGGCTTTATTTTGGAAGACATAAATTATAATACTTCGGTGATTATATATTTCCTTTATTTTGTTCTTTGTGTGGTAAGTTGAACAATAATGAAAATCTAACAAGGCCTAATGTTCGTTTCTACAATTACATCACACATAAATCTAGCGCTTTACTTCCAATCATTATAATAATCCTATTCAATAGGTTGAACCAATAAAAGCAGATCAGTGATTATAATTTTCACTGGTTGATTTCTTATTGCAGAGAGGGAAATACACAAGGAAACGGAAATGTTTGAACACAAATGAATAATGAAATATTCAGAATAGTTTTATGATAATTTGAAAGTGGCCAATCCCCCCCCCCCCCATCGACCTTCAAATTATTGGTAGTCGCATGCATTATACTTGATTCCATAATTATGTATCCCATACGTTATTCAAAATATGTTAACTCTCACTAATGTACTTGTGATACATGGGACTTTTTTTTTAGATTTCATTTAGAGCCAAATTTACGTCTTACCAATGAGATTTTAGCAGTATACATGAAAAATGAATGCCTGCATTTTTTTTTTATTGTTCTATATTGCCTAATTCTCTGTACAGCAACTTGACTTTAATAAACATCAAACATATCCCTTTAAACATTACTTAAAGGCACGTTTATCATTGTCCCGCATTGTATGTCTTAATGAAAAGTGCAAGCAGCCAGCCGAACTCACCAGCGCAGCCTGTGTTAAAGTTTCGCCAGGTCGGCCGGCGGAGGAGATCATGCCGAAACAGGTGCGAGCCTGAGGCCTTTATGTTTTCCCTTTCACAAAAAACAGGGTTGCTTCCAGAACCCTTAAGCCCATTATAAAGGTGGGCTGGATGTGTGCAAATAGAACAGAAGGAATATGTTAAATGGTTAGGGGGACATGTGTTATGCCCCGGTCACATAGGACCCCGG
>BQKZ01000011.1:255565-265796 GCA_036244855.1 Temnopleurus reevesii
AGGTACCTATTCACCTCACCTGGGTTGAGTGCAGCACAATGTGGATGAATTTCTTGCTGAAGGAAATTGACGCCATGGGTAGGATTCGAACCTACGACCCTCTAGTTGAAAGGCGAGAGTCACGACCACTACACCACGGCGCCTCTAAAAATAAAAAAATTGAACAACAATACGTGGATCCCAGTTTGTATACATTACTGTTTGCTAGTCCAGGCAAACATCACGTAGCTTTCGGATTGTTAAGAATGCTCCTTGAGCTAAGAGCACACATAACATTTGCATATACCTATGAGTAAACCCACTTTTTGGTTCACCTTATAGATAAATATACTAACTCAATGGGTGTCAAACACATCACTCATGCATTTTGAAAGAATGACACACAGACAGGTGCCGAGAGTTAGTTCTTTCTTTCAAAATGACATCAGAGTTTGACAATGCAGGTTGTGCTTTGGGGTTGTAATCCAATAAATTTATACTGATACTTATAGCTCATCATACTTTTGAAAATTGTCTCAGTGCGCTTAAATGAGTTGTTTGTTAAAAGTGTTGTTAAAAACAGTTGTTTGAGAAGATGGGTTTTATTGAACGATCTTCATTTTACAAAACGTTGTTAGATTTCCATTTAAAATGGTTAAAATAGTCATTCTGAATACTTAATAGCTCATATTTCTATTTCATTTTTTATATCACAGATATCATCGTGGTCTTACTGGAGCATGGTATACAACTCGGAGACGCCCTCTTGCGAGCGGTAGATGAACAGTTTGTGTATGCCGCCCAAATTCTCTGCGAACATATCAAACAGAAGAATATCCCGGTAAGTAATTTGATATATAGGGTGGCGCACATAAGTATGCATACCTTATGGTATTAACTTGACAAAAGCGTTCATAACCTCAATATTTTTCAACAAAACTTCATTTTTTTGTCAAAGTATTATAATACACAATTGTATTTATTTGTAATAATCACCAGTTATTCGCTCCTTCCCCTAATCACACTCCAACACCGTAGTTTCCACCCATTCTTTTCACCTTCAAGAAAGTTGGGAATGATTGTCTTCCTAGCTCTGATGCACGACCAGGGCCCCGTAACATAAAGCTTTGCGATTAATCGCTATTTGATTTTGCGATCAATTGCAAATTTTAGTACATGATTTGTCATAGACATGCGATTGATATCAATCGCTATCAGAATAGCAATTAATCGCAAACCTTTATGTTACGGGGCCCAGGCATCTTTAATCCTGTCTGAGAGATGAGGCCGTTCCTTCTTCGCCCAGGTGGATGTAACAAATCTTTTACTTCTTATCAATATTTGTGCAACTTCTCTAATGCTTTTACCGACCCTCATTCTTTCTAAAAACAGTTGCATTTTCCCCTTGTGTCTTGCCCTTTTGATGATTCAACAGGTTGATACTGAAAATTCCAATCCTCCAAGAAGAACCACAAAGTTATAGTCCAAAAGAAACAGCTGTAAATCCGTAAAAAAAAAGTGCTCAAAATTTCCTCAAAATTTCTTCAAAATTTCACATCACGTAGGCTGCTATCTTAGAAGTGATTGACAGCAGTTTCAGACTGAATGGACCTATATCTACCGAGAGATGGCAGCATTGCACAATTAAGAGGGTATGCATACGTATGTGCGTCACCCTATATTAGCTTTCCCACACATTTTCAATAATAATAATAATGTCTTATTTACCCAGGGTAGCCACATTCAGCTGTAAATTAGCTTCTTTTTTTAGCGGGGCCTGCATAACATAAAGTTATTAGTACCCTTCTACTTTCATAAATGCCGAGCGCCTGGCAAGAAGGCAGATGGTCCCATTTTTAGAAGTCTTTGGTATGACTCGGCCGGGGATCGAACCCAAGACCTTCCGTTCATGGGGCAGACGCTCAACCACTGAGCCACACATGACCGGTTCATTTAAATACGACCTCGGTTACCTAAGTTTTTGGCGCGTAACGCAGAAACTACTCTGCTATCACCAAAAGTCAGTGTATGAAAAAGAAAAGCATTAACAGTTTGTGAATAAGTAATACGATAGATGAACACCTTAGGTGCATTCTACTTGAAATTAAATTTCAAATTTCATTCAAATTAACGCATGTGTTCATGTATATTAATTTGGCATCCTTAACCATCACCATTAACATGTATTAGTAATTCCCCATGGCCTTCATATTACGTCTAAGGTAATTTTTTTCAATACTGATATTGTAACATTTCGATTGAAGTAACACAGTTGTGTTCTGAAAATCTCAGTTGCAGACTCGATTTCTGCATCAAAATTATGAGTGTTTTCTTTTTAAACAAAAAGCAACTATAAAGAGAAATTTATGTTAAGTCGTTCTTCAATGCTTGCTTGTATAGTAAGTTGCCTAATGCAAATCAGTCAGATCATGCCTAGATAAACACACGCTACATTTACTTTAAATTCTGCCGGTGGAAAGCCTCAAAAAGATTATTTTGATCTGTAGAACAAATACAAAATAAAACAGGTAGAATTCCATTTGAATATGTTGCTGTATGGTTATTGAAATACGAAATGCGATTAACATGTTCAAGAATTATGCATGTCACGATCAGAGTTAATTTTCAAAGAAAAATAAACAAAATCTTCCTATTCTCTTTAAATATATTATTATGGACGTATTTATTCCAAAATGAATTTCGTTGATTCATAGTCTGCTTTTCATTTAAAGAAACGAAATGGAAAGTTCTGCATGTCTTTAACGTTAACAATTTAAGGAGCCCATGAGGGGTGTAAAACAAAACTTTGAAAATTCATAAATTTAAATGGATTGTCAGATGTTGCTAACTTTTTCACAGTTTGATCATTGTAGACCCCCCTCCCACCCCACCCCCCTTAATGAACACCTCAACGTCTGGGTGAAGTTCCCCTTTAACGTCATCATCCTGAGAACGTGCCCCGGGCTGTAACCTCAATTCCGAGACAGAACGTAACTTCCCGATAGAACGCATATAACTATAGGCACATGCCACAACACAGTCCACCATTGATCATCACAATCATATTATTCAAAAGCTTGTCCATTTTCTTATTGGCTTGCAGGAGTTCCTAAAATGTCGCGCCCTCAACGGTGACTTCCATCCCGACATCACACCCATTGTCCTGGCCGCTCACCACAACAATTATGACATCATCAAGATCCTCCTGGAATACGGGGCTCGAATCGAGGACCCCGAATACTATGCCTTCTCAACCGAGACCAACACCCTCCAGCACTCCCTGGGGATGTTGAACATCTACCGTGCCCTGGCCAGCCAAGCCTACATCTCCCTCACCAGCCTGGACCCGATCAACACGGCGTTCGAGCGATGCGTGAGGCTGCGGAAGCTCTGCCAGGTCAACCCGGAGTTCTCCGTGGAGTTCTCGACGCTAGCCGGCCAGTGTGAGCAGTTCGCCGCTGATATCCTGGGCCATATACGGAACCAAGCCGAACAGACATGTGTGCTGTACCATGACCCGTGCTTTTACAGTATCGGCGAGAGCGGGATTGGACCGTACAAAGTTAAAATTGCTATTCATCATGAACAAAGAAAGGTGAATCAAAATCAGTTCAATTTTGATTGTGCGCATGAAACTTTTGGCTATTGTCTTGCGGATTCAGACCTATAAATCTTGTGGAATCTGATANTGTTTCGTAAACTATACTTATGGGATTTCAATTGAATGCGATTGCAGAGAGCAGGTGGGGCAAGATTATTTACTAATTTCAAAACACTTATAATTGAAAGCTTATCCCACCTTTCGTTTAGTTGATCAATTTTAAGAATATCATATAATGTAGCTCTGTTAAAAGTGTTATTGACTTCTAATACGGACCTTTAAGCTCCGTATTAATTTGATTATATATATTTAATTATATTGTCTTTAACGTTAACAATTTAAGGAGCCCATGAGGGGTGTAAAACAAAACTTCGAAAATTCATACATTTGAATGGATTGTCAGATGTTGCTAACTTTTTCACAGTTTGATCATGGTATCCCCCCCCCTCCTTGTGAACACGTCAACGTCTGGGTGAAGTTCCCCTTTAACGTCATCATCCTTAGCACGTGCCCCGGGTTGTAACCTCAATTCCAAGACAGAACGTAACTTCCCGATAGAACGCATATAACTATAGGCACATGCCACAACACAGTCCACCATTGATCATCACAATCATATTATTCAAAAGCTTGTCCATTTTCTTATTGGCTTGCAGGAGTTCCTAAAATGTCGCGCCCTCAACGGTGACTTCCATCCCGACATCACACCCATTGTCCTGGCCGCTCACCACAACAATTATGACATCATCAAGATCCTCCTGGAATACGGGGCTCGAATCGAGGACCCCGAATACTATGCCTTCTCAACCGAGACCAACACCCTCCAGCACTCCCTGGGGATGTTGAACATCTACCGTGCCCTGGCCAGCCAAGCCTACATCTCCCTCACCAGCCTGGACCCGATCAACACGGCGTTCGAGCGATGCGTGAGGCTGCGGAAGCTCTGCCAGGTCAACCCGGAGTTCTCCGTGGAGTTCTCGACGCTAGCCGGCCAGTGTGAGCAGTTCGCCGCTGATATCCTGGGCCATATACGGAACCAAGCCGAACAGACATGTGTGCTGTACCATGACCCGTGCTTTTACAGTATCGGCGAGAGCGGGATTGGACCGTACAAAGTTAAAATTGCTATTCATCATGAACAAAGAAAGGTGAATCAAAATCTGTTCGATATCTTTCTTAAACAAAAGCTGTGCCCATGAAACTTTTGGCTATTGTCTTGCGGATTCAGACCTATAAATCTTGTGGAATCTGATGAAAACTGGGGGTACAAAGGTTCTTTTGATCATCCCGAAATAAAGTGTTATTTAACCTTTTTGGTGCAACAATAACCTAGTCTCTTTATTTTCTCTTTCTTTCCGAAGTTTGTAGCTCATCCTCATCGCCAATTGCACCTGACGCAGCAATAACAATCAGCGTCCTGATTTTCTCTTTCCTATCGTCGCACCTCCTTGCTTTCAACAGCACCTGACGCAACAATAACCCAATCTCCTCATTTTCTCTTCCCTGCCACAGTTTGTAGCACATCCTCATTGTCAGCAGCACCTGACGCAACAATAACCCAATCTCCTCATTTTCTCTTCCCTGCCACAGTTTGTAGCTCATCCTCACTGTCAACAGCACCTGACGCAGCTATGGTACGAGGGCCTCCCTTCCTGGTATCTCACCAACTGGCTCTCCTCCACTCTGTCTACCTCCCTGATCGGCATAGGATTCCCCCTGCTGTGCCTCCTCTACGTCATCTACCCTTGGGGCACCATCGGACGGTTAATGCGAGTCCCCCACGTCCAGTTCGTATGCCATATCAGTTCCATGCTCGTGTTCCTTCTCCTCCTTGGTCTCCAGTCGTCATTTGAACCTAAGTATGTTGATGACCCTACTGTCGATCAGCGTGCCGAACTTCCAAAGCATACAGAGTGGCTTATCCTTGTATGGGTTATTGGTAAGCTCATGGACTTATTCGAGAGGACTGCCGACGATCTTGATTCTTTTCAAAGACGGGTGTTTCACTGACAGATTTGAAATGATTTTGATCGATGTGACCGTGGTTTAAGATACAAGACCCATCACGGACATGACGGAAGCAACACTATTCAACACGACCCTTTATCAATTCACAGTTAACTGCCTCAGAACAAAGAGTCGTGCAGAATCGTGTTGCTTCCTGGGCCTTATATGACCGAAGCTTTAACGTGGGAGCCCCAAATATACCATACTTTAAATATGTCGGAGTATTTCCTGCTTAAAAGGAATAAAGATCGTCACTAATCCATGTATAAGTCCATGTTATATAGGATGAATAATGTATGGTAAAATCAATTCTGGGTAAGATGTGATTTGAAATACTGGTTGTCCAGAAAGTGTAACAAAAGAATCAAACTTTTCTAAGTCGTCACAGTGGGTTTAAATGCTTAGACAATGGCCCGTATTCTGATGTCAGGTTTAACTTAAACTATAGCTTAAATATGTGGTTTAAGTATGGGAAGCCAAAAGAGGCTTGAATCTATAACCGTCGATGTTTGATTTATCAGCACATTTGGCACTCATAGTATTAAAACCTGTCTCGGAATAAAAACTTCAATAGTTTTCTACATTAGTAGAGCATGGGAAAAGAGAGCAGTTACCATAAGAATTATACATAGTAAATAAATAGGCACTTTTGGCTACCCATACTTAAACCACAGATTTAGACCAGGGTTAACTTAAACCTCGCTATCGGAATACGGGCCATTGAGTTTTAAAGGCTTATGCTTAAAACCGTCCCATATGTGGAGTCATTTAATGTTTATTTGTCTATTTATTTATTTCATTTTGTCTATTTATTCACTAATTACGGGTTGAATAGCCCTTTTTAACCATCGGCTGGTTTTCAAAAGAATTCTCTGAAGAAAAAGAACAATTTCAGAAACTTTCATAAAATAAAGTAGGCTATTGGGCAGGAAAAGTGAACATTTAAATTTACTTTCAATCAAATGACGAATTACTAAAGTGAATGACTGGAAAAATATATATTTAACACTCATTCACGCATCACCATGAGTTTATACTGGTATATCCTTCATTCACTCAAGTGATTGAGTGAATTAATCTTTATGGCATGAAGCGCACCCCATACCTCTATTTGTCTGCACTACCGGTATTCGTAAAGGTCGACTCACACTTTCGAGTTTTAAGTCTGCATCAGCCAAGCGGTTTTTTTTTCAATAATTAACCCCCCTCCCCACCACCACCACCACTAGACACACAAATACGTAGGTCAAACAGTGGACTAGCATTCGACGTACGCTCATTGAGCGCACGTCAAATGTAAGTCAAATCTACCGACTGATCAGCGTATACCGTGCGCTCGAAGAGAGGGTGTTTTTTTTTTTTTTTTGGGGGGGGGGGGCACTGAGCAGATGTAACCTGAAAGCGCAAAGGTGTGACTCGGCCTTGAAGAATACTGGTCATGCTGGTAGTGCAGAAAAATATAGGTCTGGGGTGCGCCTCACGCCATAATGTCTTATTCATTCAATCACTTGAGTGAGTGAATGATCTATAACCGTGCTGATGAGTTACTACTGAACTTAAGCAAGAGGACGGAAGAGCTGATCAGAACGTGAGCTCTAAGGTCTGTTCCAGAAGTAGCGTTGTGTTGGTAAATACATTACGCATTGCCAACGTTAGGAGAGGACGGTATGATGAGTAGGGCGCCACGAAAGGCTTGGAGTGATGACGTAAACTATGTTATCACACTAGCGTCTTGATGAGAACGTTATTCCTCGCTAAGACCGTCCTGAAATAACGTACTCAACCTTAGCGGCCCGCTAGATTTTACCGCGCTTGAGAAATAACGTCCTGATTAGCCCTTCCGTCCTCTTGCTTAAGTTCATGTTATTTTCAGTCATTCAATGTGTGAGTCGACCTTTACTTTTGTTTTAACTTTCTATTCTTCGTTTCAGGTCTAACGTGGGTAGAAATTAAAGAGTTATGGTACTACGGGTCAAGGTATTTAAAAGATCGGTGGAATATCTTGGATTTCTTCACGTTATCGTTGTACTGGGCAGCCATAGCACTACGAATAGTCATATATCAAAGGGTAAAATACAGTTTATTTTCTTTGCAATATCTCTTGATAGTTGAAATTCAACTCTGAAGTTATGCTTTTATCTATCCAAGGGGGTGTTGCCCAAAAGTTGTAATTGATCACAAGTTGCAGTTGATGGGAACGCGCCAATCAAAATCATTGTTTCATGCGAATTGTGTTCAATGTGCATACCGTGCGCGAATGAAAATGCGCGTTACAATTTTCAAAGTTGCATTTGATTTGCAGTTGATTTTGAGCAACACCCCTAAGTCTTCGATATCGATTTTAATTTTATATTTGAACTAATGATGTACATTTAAATCTCTAGAAAAAAACTGAAACTGCTACAGCGTTTGATTGTACATACCCTAACCAATTAGACTTCACACCTTCTTTCATCTTAATATATTATGCCTATGAAAAGTTTTTTTTATTTACAAATAAATTTGTCAGATGAAGCAGTCCCTAACAGATCTACATGTAAAAACAAGTCTTTTGAACAAAACTCTCTGAAATACCAAGGGATTGCAAATTGTACCAACAACTAATCAATTTGAGAAATACATGTATTATGACTCGTATAACATAATTATCGTTTCTGCCCATTTCACGTTGTTGAGCTTATTGTGTTTCAACCATGGTCATTCCAGGTTTCAACTGTCGAAGTAGCTACTTTGAAAGGTAAACAAATATTCATGTAAATGTATATTTCTTATTTCTTATAGCACGGTGGAACGGTGGCAGTCACTGAGATACCGCCGACAACGATGCTCTATACGACATTTGAAATCCCAACGGTTTTTACGGATGACGATATCTCGACGTCGGGTGAAACGCCGGGCGTGGTTACGGACTCAGCCCCCACAGCGACGCTCTCCGACTTCGAAGAAGTCATCGTGAGGATAGATCGCCTTCACAAGGACGTCATGGACATCGACGAGGAACAAACAGACATCGGACAGTCACTGGAAGCCGGCATCGGCGACATCAAAACGCAGTTGGCCAAGATGGATGCGCGCATGGCCAAGATCGAAGCGGAGAGTGAAGCGAGCGCGCAGGCTTCGGCAGTAGTGAGCGGTGGTAGACGCGGCAAAAAGGGCGCTGGCAGTGGTGCGACGACGAACACAACTAGAACAGGAAGAGCAAACTGGAGCGCGTACGATCCGCTCTTGATATCCGAGGGGTTGTTTGCCATAGCCAAGGTGTTGAGTTTCCTCCGCCCCATTTGCTACACCGTTATGAACCGCCACGTCGGGCCCATGCAGATCTCTCTTGGAAACATGATGTTCGATATCTGTAAATTTCTCCTGATTTTCTGTTTTGTGTGGTTCGCCTTTTCTCTTGGAATGAACCAGTTGTACGGATACTATTCTTATATCACCCGGGAAATATGCGATATAAATAAACCCATGGAGGAACATTGTAAACAGCCCTTTGAAACGTAAGTATTCAAGGACACTGTGTTTTTGAGTGATCCAATTGAAGACTCTGTGTTCTAATAACACCTCATCTGCACATATCCATACCCTGAACACACAGGGACTACAACACTCAACAGAGTATCACACACCCTTCTGATAACGCGTATCCCTTTGATCGCGCCTCCACATGGATAAAAGTGTGTTTTGTTCTGCTTTAGAAAACCAAAGCATCAGTCATAAATTGTATTACCCCCTGATTGGACAGTCATAAGGAAGTTGAAATCAGGCACAGAGTTCTGTGTGGAGGTGCGATCGGACGGATATGTTTGATCAGGAGTGTATGTGAGACTTTGTGCTTGAGTGCTGTAGTCCCTTTGCTTCAAGGGCAAGTATATATGTGAAGACCATGTGTTATTAGGACACAGAGTCCTCTCTATGTTATAGTAATTCATCGGAGAAACCTACATTGTTTGGCCAATATTTAGATAGAAACAATCACTGCGCGCAGAAGGAGCAAAATTGAAAGTTATGTGCAAGGTACTCAACTTCCATTAAAGCATTCTCTATAGAGGAAAATGAAAGAAATTTCCATCCCTTCATTTCTACGGGAAAATCAACAAGGACGTTATTTTTCTTTTGTGTTTCTTGCTATTGTGAATACTCGAATGGAAGTTGTGTACTCTGTTTAATTCATTTTGACCTTGTGCTCACAGTGTCTTGAGATGTGCTCAAGTTGCACTCTAATTTATGCATAAGCGAACTTGAGCCACGGATTTGTATAAAAAAAGGAGACAAAATTAACACAAAATTATCATGGATTATTATTAGTATTAAGGAGTTGGGAGCTAATCGACGTCTCGTTTACGATCGACAAGCGGATTTAGGATCTTGGTGAGGTACCCTTTGTCAATTTTTTAATCCATGCGCGTTGCTTCCCTATATCTTAACCATGTGAGCTAGTTCTCATGCATCTTTTGGCTTATGATGAGAAAAGTTGATTTTTGGAAATCAATATGTTTAACCTTTTACCCGTCCTTGTCGAGGATACGCACCAGCGCTCGCACGCTCTTGTCGACGATCCTCGACAATAATACAGCAATGCAATAAAACCCGTACAGTTGTATAATAGCGAGGCACGCGCCGGAAAATTGCATGCCAATCGATACT
>BQKZ01000011.1:267317-306849 GCA_036244855.1 Temnopleurus reevesii
GGTTAATTTTGTGTATATTTTCAACGCGCATATTATTGCTATTTTTGGCTTCACATACCCTTTGCAACTTATCAACATAACCAATGCACGGCGTTATACCTTTTTAAATTCATTGGACGAATTCAATTGTTTTTGCAGAGTCCACGCTGAGTACGTTGTTCTGGTCTATCCTTGGATTGCATGAGATGAACAACGTTGGTATCAGGGGTGTCTGTCAGAAATTTGCTGAGCCGGTTCGCACCACGTCACTATATTTTGTTATTAATCAAATCAAATCCATATTTTCTATTACACAGCGTCTCAGTAAAAAATTATCAATTGGTCGAATTTACTTTTTACTTTTTTAAAAACCTACGCTGTTCTGGGCTCTCTTCAGTTGATCAAGGGCGTCGATCATGAATTTACGGAGGCTGTGGGACTGATGCTGTATGCTGCTTACCATGTCAAAGAATTTGCTTAACTGCTGATCTTTAAGGCCGAGTCACACATTTGTGTTTCTAGTCTGTGTCGAACCGGTGTTTTTTCTTATTATTAGAATGCTCTGTAGACAGACAAAGACATCAGTCCAACGTATACGGTCTAATCAACGTATGCTATGCATTCAGGGAGCATTTTTATTTTTTCAAACGATGGGCCGACGCAGGATGAAAAACCTTTAGATCCAGCATTTTTTTTTTTCAAACGATGGGCCGACGCAGGATGAAAAACCTTTAGATCCAGTTCATATCTTTTGACAGCGCTTTGCATTTTTTATTCCAACTTTTCAATTGATCTAATTCATACTTTTTACAGAGTTCAGTACACCCTGAGCACGCTGTTCTGGGCTCTCTTCGGATTGCCTGAGATGAACATCGTTGATATCAGGGGCGTTGATCATGAATTCACGGAGACTGTGGGACTGATGCTGTATGCCGCTTACCACGTCATCGCCATTGTCGTACTCCTCAATGTCCTCATCGCTATGATGAGCAACACCTAAACCAGAATAGAGGTTAGCTTGAATGCGAAACTAATTTTGAAAATCATCCAGGGGCCTGATGCTTGAAACTTTTTGCCATAGAAGACTCTGGCCCAATAACGAAAGCTCTGGCAAAGATTAGTTTTGGCACAGATTTTATCAAATGACGAACGCTGGCATAAGGTTTGCCATGGTTTTCTAGGGCAAAAAGCCTTATGCAACGGGCCCCAGTAAAACATCCATTTTCTGTCTAATAATGCTCTCAAATGATGTCGAACGCTTCTGATATTATACTCTTCACTAAGATGTAGAAGCATTGATAAGGTTAAAACCTCTGAACGACACACACACATTTTCTTTTTAAATGTGCTAGACCAGGTAGTCCCGGATTAAAAGAATAATGAACGATCAGAATGCTTTTTTTAAACAACAAAAATCTATAACATTTGGGCGATAATACAAAGTGTCATTATCTAGTAAAATCTAGATGACATTTTAATTGTTAGTTCAAGATTCATTGACTTAATAAATCAATGTGGCATTGATTTGGTTCAGTTCTTTGGGATGCACAGTTCGCACTTCTTACATTGCGCTAATGGAGAGATTTTGTGACGATTTTATACTATCGGTAACAGCAGACGCCGAAAAGTCCTTAGCATTTTGAATCAGTCTGTGGTTTATGCTTCAAAAAGTCACGGGGACTTATCAGCGCCAGTCTCATGCCATCAATTTCTTTTCATTTTTGTTGTCTTTAGATAATGCTTAACCTTTGAATATTAATTTATATGTCCTATAAACACGATATATACTATTTTCCAAAAATTAAGTCGAACGCAAATTCATGGTCCTTTGTAATAATATTCAAATCGGAACAGGCTTTCTATTGTTGTGTCCGCTCAGTTTAATAAACGACATACGCTTATATTGGCTATGGCCCACTTAACTTTTCGCAAATACTTTATATTGTGTTAATAAGGAAAGGCTCTATCGTCGCAAGACGTTGGCGACTTACGAAAACAGAGCTGCCCATGATAGCAATGTTTCTCTCGTAAATACTTGGTCTTGCCAATCGTCCTAATTACTCGGACATCTTATGGATACGTTAAATCTTTCTTCATTGATTCATGCATCATTTGACAGGACGACTCGGAGGTGCAGTGGAAATTCTCTCGGTCTAAACTTTGGATGAGCTACTTCGCTGGGAGGGGTTCGTTACCAGCACCCTTCAATGTCATCCCAACCCCGAAGTCCATGCTATACTTCGCCCGATGGGTCCGGGGCAAGCTGGGTGGTGAGAAGCATCGGCAGGAGATCAGGGTGAGTGATGGATCCATGGTGGTGTTTCACCAAGATAAGGAAAGCTATAAGAACGGCTTTGCGCATGACTGGTACCAGTTCTCGCGCTGAATGCGCGTAATAGTGTGAACAATTACGCACAAGAACTGATACCAGTCGAACGTAAAGTCGTTCTAAAAGTCTTTCTCATCTTGGTGAAACATCTCCCAGGGCGATGTTTCAGCAAGATAAGGAAAGCTATAGGAACGGTTTTACGCACGACTGATACCAGTTCTTGTGCTGAATGGTCGGGAATCTTATGCGTATTACACTCGTTAACGTACTCTGGTCTTTTTTTAAGTCGTGCGTAACTTTAAGAACGACTTGGTGGCACACCGACTAGGATTCTCTTTGAGAAAGATTTTCGAAGAGGAGCGCACGAGCCTGCATACGACTGGTGACCTTTTCTTGCACTCGATAATCCCTATTCCGTCGAGGTTACATGTGAAAAAGGGTAAACTTGTTGCTCGCAGAATCTCGCATACCTCCATTAGCTGCTAAATGAAACACAACCCGGATATAGTTTTGGTCGCATGGACTAAGCGTTTAGATTATAGACCAAATCATTTAGATATTACAGTGACATTTTAGGCATCATTGGGTACCACAAACGAGGCTCTTGAAAGCGGGACAAATGTTGATTGAAAGCAAAAAAAAAAAAGAATAAGACCCCTGGATACAATTATATTTTAAAGATGCTTTTGTTGCCAAATTGCCAACAGTAGTCCCTAGCTCTAAGATGACGGAAACTCGAGAGGGGCAGCATAGTCGATTGCTAAATTAAGTTTTGTCTTCACTTCTTAATTTAATTGATTTTAGCAGATTACTTTCCCTGGCCTACTATCTGTAATAAAACGAGTGGTTCTTTCACTTCCATAATATAAAGTTGTACTCTATTGAAAAGTCATTTTACTTTTTGGAGAAACAAATCACCCGTTAGGGATGAAACCTCTCTCCCAACAAACTTCGACCGTCAGTACAAGTTTCTGGACAGTTTACAACGTCTCTTTAAATATTTTTTTTAAATATTCTTTTTAACTTACAGGATAGAAATAAAGCCAAGATGGAGGAGAAAGAACAGCAATACAGGGTAAGAAATGCTCCAATTTTATATTTTATCTTTTAAAAAGCTCACTTCTAGCAGTTGATGGATCCTAAATGAAAGTCCATTTCGTTATGACAATAAAAGCAAACACTGCCCCCAACAAAGATGGCATTGAAAACTAAATCTATGTTCCAACATGGTAACAGCTATTTCGTGTTTTTTTCTAGAAGCTATAGTGTTTTTATATATGTGGTCAATCTTATGTACCAATGAGCAATGATTTTTAGGCGTTGTCACTATTCGGATTTTCCTAGACCCGAATATTAATATATTACAATTTCTCTGTGAGTGTAATCCAATGGATTTTGATGAATGTTGGCCGGAAAATATCATTATGAGCCAATGCTTATTGTTTTCATTGATTGACAGGAGATTATGGGCAAGTTGGTGAAACGTTACATCTTCGACGCGAAGAGAGACGAGGACGAAAACAACCAAGAGCAGTGGGTGAACCGGTTGAAACAGGACATCTCTGGTTTCAAGTACGAGATGTTCGAAGCTCTCACCGGCATGGATAAGAAGATGAACGAGATGGAGCAGCGAATCGACGAAGGCGGGGTCAAGGAACCCGGGACGCAGATGTTCCACAAGATGGAGGACGTCGTGAAGAGACCGATGTACCAGCCAGACAGCATGCAGTCGGTCATATCCGGTTGCTCGGATCTCATGAATAATGCATCGAAGGATCTGATGAACTCGAAGGGCACGAACAATTCAGACAATTCACCTCTCCTGGACGATGGCCTGACGGACCCTTCCAACAAGAACCGAAACACGCGGGGACAACCTAAATCTACTTCCATGCCGTGTAACATAGCGGGGTACCTCTACCCGCCGGACTGGGAGAAAAATGAACCCATTTTGTTTATCGACGAGGACCCTGATGTGCCTATTCTCGGTGGCCCGCCTCGAAAAGATAGCAGTAAAAAGCGAAGGTTTAGCGCGAACCATATGATGAATCATATAGGCTCGAGGCATCGCAAGAGGAAGAATTCACACAATAAAAACACGACTCGTGTCTGACACTGTCACGTCGGTTGGCATCAATTTTTTTGGAGACTCTCATCATTGTCGTTCGTACTTATCCTTGTTCCCCCACTTTTTTCAACAGCAAATAATGATTATGGTAATACAAATAGTGATTATTTATATGTATGTTCATGAACAATTGGTGCTTTTCGATATTTGGACGAATGTTGATGTACAATGACTGACGGTTTCTCCCCCGCTCGTGTTATATAGCCAATTACGACGCACGTCATGTTGCCTTCTTCTGTACTGTATTGCATTTCCAAAGGATCTTGGCACCGTTCTTTAGATGTATCACTGACAGTTACTTGATTTGTAGTTGTGATTACTATCTTAACCTTATTATACAATTCGGAGGATGATGCAATGTAAACATAGAAAAATATATGATATTTAGATTCCATACTTTGAATGATTGGCACATAGGTACGTCTAATCCTTTTTTCAATAACAGCTCATAAGCCGCAAAAAAACGATGGACACTCCCTGAGGACTTGCCTCGTAGGTCCGACAACATGGACAAGAGAAGGACAATGATACATAAATTCAACCGCCACTGATATGACTATAGGACTACTACCACTCCCAACAACTTTAAACTGCTTCCACAAATCCTTCTTCTACCACTACTGCCACTAATACTACTTCTACCACTTCAAATATTTTATTTTTAGCATTACTGCTACCACTACTGCTACAGATGTGCGTTTACTTCTTCTAACAAAACTATTAGTACTTGTACTAGTCCCCCATATAACTACCAGGACTATTAATTCCTCTACTTACATGACTAATACAACTGCAACTACTTCTCCTACCTTTGAAACGTATGTTCCTACAACCGTACTTCAACAACAAAATACATAAACATGCAGTTAATACTGCATACTGCAGTTAATAAGTAGGCGAATAATTCTACTTCTTCAAATAATATGTTTACCTCCACCATTACTACTACTACTACTACTACTACTACTACTTCTAGTGCTGCTGCTACTCCTAGTACTATTGATTGTGTAAATATTATCAATACTACTACACCTGATAATACTAATCCGTATACGACTAATACTACAGTTACAATTTCTGCAAGTTTGCAAATACTACTACTAATAATGTTACAATTACTAATACACTACTACTCCTACATGCTACTGCTGCTACTACTACTACTACTACTAGGCGTAATACTTATACTACTGGTAACTATTCCACTTCTAATACTACTACTACTACTACTACAAATATTTTTATTTCTATTTTGTAACTACTACTAATGTACTGCTTATACAACTATTACTACAAGTGCTACTAGTACTGGTATTACTAGTCTTCTACTACCATTACTTATCCTACTGTTTATACATCTACTGCACTAATTATATTACTACCATGACTATCCTTATTACAACATTTGCTGTTATTCCTAATATTACTACTGCTGTAAACTGTAATACTCAGATGTTTTAGCGGTTTTTTTTTTATGGCTACTTTGGTAATTCTTAAATTGCGTTCGTTTCATCTTCGCTGTTTTAATTAGAAAAAAATGTATACTATATTGTTTAACGCATTTGTAATTCGCTCTAAGATACCCTCTACTGATACTGCTTGGACAACAACAGCAACCATCACTAACTACTAACATATGCTACTACTTTATTACTACGGATATTACTGCTACTACTACTACTACTACTACAACTGCGACCAGTTATGCTACTTGTAGTATTTTAGAAAGAGAAGACGTTATTACTACTATTCTTATCACTATTTGAATGAGAACAAGAATAACTTTTCTTCTAACTACTGATACCGGTACTCATACTACGTATCCTACAACTATCGGTACTATTACGATAACTAAGTTTTCTACTATACTTCTACCATTAATATTGTTACTGCGGACATCAATGTTGACCTCATCGAATTTAAATCATACTCCTCTTTTTCATAACGCAATTAGTAAAGACTATATTGTTAGAAGACGTTCCGAAGTAGATGCTATTTCTTATATTCTACTACCGTTACTGATATCACTACCGCATACTATTGGTGTTATTTCTACTATTTCTACGACTATTACAATTTCTGATGATTCTTCTACTGCTACTAATAGTACCCTCACTAATACAAACACTACTTATGACCCGACTATATCACCATCACTTTTAATCACACTATTAGTAGCTCTATTAAAATAATATTTGTCTATTCCCACTCGTGAATATGACTTCATGTATTACTAGTTGTAATATTGCTGTTAATACTGCTTACTCCTCTTTTTAACCTTCTACAATAATTTCTACTAGTGCTAATAGTTCTTACACCATACTACTACTTCTACTACTAATACTACTACTCTTATTACTTGCGCTGGTACCACCAACTTATACCACTAACACGATAATGACAATATTAATCACGTTACTAATGCTCCTTATTATCTTACTATTTTTATCACGACTACTTTTCACTAATTGAAAGTTGTAGTAATCTTTCTATGACTATTCTAAATTTTCTATAGATTATAATGAAAAGTGATCATTATTTCAACTGATAAAGACCTTTGATTGATTTTTATCATCCTGATATCACTACTACTATACATGTTGTATATACCAAGTTAATTACTAATCATCATCTCATCATGGCATAATTAATATATATATATATATATATATATATATTACATGGGTATATTTTACGCTTTGTGATTGTTAATTAACAATTCAGCACACAACTTTTTACTGTTTTCACGAGCAAAACACTCGTTTTGTACTACTACTAATACTACTACCATGACTACTGCTGCTGCTGTATTTATACTGTTAATACAATGTACTTCTTTATACTTTGAACCATAAAACCACTCATTCTACTTCTACTACTACCTGACTACATGTACTATTACTGAATGCCACTATCATCCCCCGTTGTACTAGTTATACTACCATCACACTACAAGTGTTGTTATTGCCATACACATTACTACTACTCCGACTACATCTTCTACTACTACACCTAATACTATCACTCATACTAACACAGTTACCAATACTACTACTACTACTACTATTAATACGAGGTTTATAATATAGCGCAAAAACCATATGCATATGCTCTACTGCGTGTGTTTGGTTGTAAGGCGAATGTCAGGATCACTACACCACGCCGCTGACTTACTGCTACTCATATTTCTGGTGCTTTTATTACTACTTTTACTTTTGCGAATGCTAAAATTGGAAATTGTTATTTGTCCTTATACAATCCTCATTAAGTATGTACTTCTGTGACTACCGTATTACAACTCATTGTTCAAATAAGAGAATACCATTATTATATCATAAACTTTTAATCCAGATCATCGCCAGTAACAAATCATTTACATTGAGGAATACAAATTATGCGTATGAAGGATGATAATGTATTAACTTTACTAAAGGTCATGTTTAGTATATATCCTCGTCATGTCTCTACCCCGCCCACATTTATAAATTTACTTTAATTATCTTCATCAGTTATACAATTTGTGGTAGTATGAATATGACTTCCGACTAGTACTCCTTCTACTACTACTACTACTACTACTACTACTACTACTACATGTACTACTAATATTACTACTACTAGGACTAGCATTGCTGCCAGTAATAAAACTCCGATGCTGTTCATTACTATTCTTAGACTACTACTGTAACTAAAAGCTAATTACCCATTAATGATGGAAATATTACTAAGAGTACTTCCATTTTTACCAGTATCATTTTACTACTAAAATGGCACCATTAATACTACAACTAGTATTGGTGTTAGTATAATCAATACCACATATTATACGACAACTATTCATTTTGCACCTTCTACAAGGATCAAGATACTACCACTACTACTTCTACTACTACTACTACTACTACTACTACTATTACTACTACTACTTCTTCTAATACTACTACTACTACTACTATGAAAAGTACCACTACTATACTATGGTGACTTTACTAATAACCCCATTAGTACCTGGGCCACTAACATAGAGATTTACAATGAGGAAAACCATAAACTAAAGATTTGCAATTGATGGCAATGGTAAACCCCCTGAACTTGAATTAGCACTTCAATTTATATCACAAGTACTTATAGTATTCATACTACTACTACTACTACTACTACTACTACTACTACTATACAACTCCTACTAGTACAACTACTTCTACTACTACTACTACTACTACTACTACTACTACTTCTACTACTACTACTACTACTACTACTACTACTTCTACTACTACTACTACTACTACTACTACTACTACTACTTATAAGACAAATATTGCTCAAACAATTCCTTCGCTTTTATGATATTATTAAACGATTGAGCAATATCGTTGGTTTTGAGGTGTACTTGTGCTTCGATAAGACATATAAATCTGTGATAGTGAATGGCATGATTTGCATTCTTGCTGAATCCTTTCAACTCTAGAATCTCGCTTTATTTATTGTTTTGTGACATTTCTCATTTAGAGTTTGTCTTAGATTCATAGTGAAAATTAATATAGGTGATGTATAAGGGTTTTAAACAATGGAGCTGGCCTGCTTGGTTTGCTGGATCGTGAAGACTCGGGTGTAATGAAAGCTAGAATTCTATTTGTAATATGTTAGCTTCTGAATACGAAATAAATAAGTCTTCATGGTTTTAATGCTCAGATTGTACGTGGCTTTTTCCGGGGAAAAATACGTTTCAATTCGATTGCTTCACGTTGCCGTGTACAATGAAGCAATGAAATATATTTAGATGAGCAGAGCTCAATCGATCAGTGTTTGGAGAAATTGTCTGTATCTTGCTAAGCGTAATACTAGTTCGAGATTCCAGATTAACCAAACATATATATATATAGACCCAAAAACAAATCTACCAAAAACCAGGAGAACAGCAAGGAAGTTGCCAATGTGTTGACAATATGCATACCATTATTGAACAGTCTAGAATGTTTATTCAAAGTAGCCAATCACGTAGAACACGATATAAACTATTTTAGAAAAATTAAGTTGAAAGCAAAAACAATAGTCATTTTTCATGCTATTCAAATCGGAACTGGATTGTGATTGTTGTGTCCGCACATTTGAATACACGGCGTACGGTTCTACTGTATGTCACCCACTTAACCTTTCGGAAATAGTTTATATCGTGTTGTTCGTTTTAGTATTTTCCTTTTTTAAGTACAGAAATCCTCCTAAACATAGGTAATGACTCGATTTCTAAAGCTCGATGAAAAGAACAAAATCTATGAAGTATTGCAGCTGCTTGCCTTTGTATTTTTCAGTATGTTGTCAATTTGACATTAAGGGTACTGCTATGATTTCGGAATTATTCTTCCAACTTGTTGAAATAAGTGGTGAATGAGTTTAGACATCACAAAATGATTTATTGATTTTAAAGAAAAGCAGTTAGTGTTTGAATCTTCCTTTTATTTGTCACCATATTCAGCGATCCGTCAAAGAAAACATATCATTCATTTAAAGGTATAAAGGTATATTTTAAGATACCTTTATACGACTTCGCAGAAATTAGTAAATTTGAATGTACGTATCTTTTTTTTTTTTTTTTATGATTTTTGTGTTCCGACTAGCCTATGTGGTACTTTATTGATATTGTAAACAAACATTTAAACATTGTAAACAAACTTCTGCCCGTTGTTGACTTGTAGGGAGAACAGGACTTGATCAGAATGTTGAATATAGATAGTTGTATATTTGTAAGTGTAACAAATAAGTGCATTTCGAATAAGAAAAAGATTAATTTTTTCAATATACAGGTAAGGCGTTGGATGAAATATTTTGCTCTTTGTATATGCATCATGAACAATAATATTGTGTATTTGCAAGATATATGCTTGAGATGAAAATGTATATACATGTACAACAGATCTTCTATGTTGGTACGTTTGAATATATGCAAGTCAGATTTATCGATGTTGTATATCCACACTGTGAAATGGTAATCATTTGAGACTACTCGTCAACATTGACTTGATGTGAATATGAAAGCTCAGGTAATCTTTTGGTAGCAAATAAAACAATTATATTCACCAGTTAGTAGGCAAGAGAAGAAGAAGGAGAAGAAGAAGAGCGCTCTCTAGCGGTGATTCATTCCCACATTTTGCTTACCATTGTGACGTCACTTTTGACCGCTCCAATTCAAATGATTTGAATTCTTATTTGACAGCGTGGATTGACAGCCGGCACTGTGCTCCGGAAGTACTTTGTGCTTGTATATACTTACTTTGACGTTGTATATAATTATTTATGATGACTACAGTTTTTTGTGTGATATGACGAGATGATTATAAAAATGAGATTTATTTAATGAAATTATATTATATTATCGCTTCAGTTTAAATTATGAGAATCAGGGAGAGGGGTTGAACGAGTATATAAAAGCAGATTGTGCTGAAATTTTTCGAAAATGTTGCCTGTATTTGTAGCTATGTAGAGATGTTAAAGGTAGGCATCACTTCTTTTGTGATATTTTGTAGAACGATTCGGGATGAGGTGAAAATGCCATTTCATTGTAGTAGTTCAGGCAAATCCATTTTTATATGACGAATTCATTTCATCCATGTTGAACGTAATTAGTACAAAATTCATCCTTTTCAATTATATTCATATGTTGATAGATGATTCTCTGTCAATATACATCATGGTATATGGAACTTTGTTGTGTTTGTTATTTCCCCTCTTTCGAACAAAGCCTGTCACGTAAGTTCTGTAATAAAATTATCACAGTGGTACAAGGATCCAAATTATTAAATTTTCCAAAGAATATATATGTACCTGTTTGCATTTGTAAAGAACTCATTTCTTTATCACGCAGCCCGCTCTTTGTTTATTTTTGTTGCAAACAGAGGAAATTTTGGTATTAGCTCCCTTTTTGTATTATCCCATTTTCAAACGAGATAATGCACTTTGAGAATGAATGCATGGAGAATTAAGCCATGTGTTGTCATATTTTTAGGAGAATGATTCGCTGTCGTATACTACGTCACTTCCGCCTGAGGTCATTCTCATTTTGTTAGCACTGGTCAGAACAATCTTCCATAGCAACGTACGTTAAAGTGTTAATACTTCATTTTTAATGGAAAATTGATGATTTCAGACCCACGTTTAGATCGGGAAAACACAGGTGACTGTAGTATTACAATGACCCGAATTCGAGAAAAAAAAGTCATATTTAATTTGCACAAAGACGTGAGCCAATAGATCCACAGTCCTGGATATGACGTCGTGTCGAGGAAAGCGATATAAAGCGATCCGACGTCTGATCGCAAATACTTTAAACGTGAGAACGAGGTTTATCATATCGATGTAATGGGATGAGGAGCGTTACACTGAACAAATAACCCACTGAATACGGAAACCTGAATATGAAAATTACAGTATTCACAAGTTAATTGATTAATCTATTCACGTAGATTATCAAATTCGACTTCAAAAGACCAGATCTGGATACACATAGCTATCGTGAGTTGTATCATAAAAGTCATGATAATTGTAATAGGATTGGTATATTGGTTTTAGAGTCTCCGTTCATTAACCCCTAAACTGCTGCGGGCCACTTTTGTGGCCCAAGAACTTGAAACTGACATACCTAGAATCTGTGTGCATGACAAAAGGATACAGAACTATTGTGCATGAACCACTTTCTCAAACATCCATTTGGTATTAGTTGTCAATAGTCATTCACGATTCTGGGCTCAAAAGAATTCTTCCAAACTTCAGTGGCATTACACAATGGACTGATATGTTAGGGCATATGTGGAATTCTTTCCAAGCTCATTATTGATACACCCAGAGCTTTAGTACAGGGCTTTGACTTTCACTTTTATTTCACTCCTAATTACATATTCAAAGCATTGTTTTAGGAAAGATCATTTACTAGAAAACTGTAATACGTTTTGCCATGATATTTTACAGTATTTGAGAACAAGTTGTGTAAATTCCAACATCATACCAGTAGCATTTATAACAAAAATGAAGGTCAAAGTAACCTATGTTTTTTGTGGAATTTATTGCATCAAGAAAAGTGTTCAGCAGTTTATGGGTTAACCTTATAGAGTATCAGAACACGACTCCTCACCACGTGTCATATTTTTTTTCTGGTAAACATAACTGCTAATGAAAAAACGATACCCTTCTATTTCAGGCAGGCAAGATATTGTGTAGGGATTCCCGGTTCCAGTAGTCAAAGGGTTAAAATATTGTCACCGGGCCATCTTCGACCCTTCTTTTTGTTGTTGTTCAGACGAATAATCTTTATACGTAAAGGCTCGGGCACATCAAACACGGCACGGCATCACTGGACGGTGTCTCCCCAGTGATTGGCCAATTGTTGAACATCATCTCCGCGGAGGAGCGCGCTGGCCAATGACAAACAAGATACTGCGTATAAACCGTGTCGTGACGCCGTGCCGTGTTTGGTGTGCCCAGGCCTTTAGTAGGACACAGTGTATATTCTTTGATATACAATGCAGGTTGAAATCAAACCAAGATGGATTTATTAATCGGACATTATATGTGTATCATCGTAATTGAATTCATTCCAAACCGAGATTAGTTCTTATATGATTAAAGGCCCCAGCACACCAAACACGGCACGGCGTAACGGAACGGTTTTTACACAGCATCTCGGTTGTTATTGGCCAAAGCGCTCCTCCGCATAAAGGATCTTCAACAATTGGCCAATCACAGGGGAGACATTGCGTAAATACCCTGCCGTGATGCCGTGCCGTGTTTGGTGTGCCCGGGCCTTAAGAGTGTCATATCATAAATATTGAGATTAAAATTGACTGCCTATCTTACAGTTTTGATAAATCAACGGACCCATAAGACCGTGCAGCAGATCCAATATCCTCATATTTTCTGGATTTGGATAATCAGCTTCAATATTTCTCTATGGGGGTGTTGCTCAGAATCAACTGAAAATCAACTGCAACTTTGGAAATTGTAACGCGCATTTTCATTCGCGCGCGGTGTGCGCATTTAACAAGACGCGCATGAAACAATGATTTTGATTGGCTTATTTCGATCAACTGCAAACTTGCGATCAATTGCAACCTTTGAGCAACACCCCCTATATCAATCTATCTTAGCAAAGTATGACATATGTAATACGATGTACATGAATTGACATCATTTAGTTTATAAATTAAATTTATTTTATATTTTCAGGGGGTATGTCAAGGAGGGGATACCACTCCTACCATTCTAAATGATGGAAGTTCGAAAAGATGTCTGAAAATTCAAAAACATTTTTTTTTCTACACATCTAATGTACTTAACAATCATATATGAATAAAATGTGTATTTGCATATATAGTTCACATCATGAATTTGTAACGATGTGCATTTTTATTATTTTGTTCTTGATTTTTAGAACGGACTTTATTTTCGGTCTCATTGTCTAACCCCAATTACCGTTGAAATAGAAAATAGACTAAATGATGAGCAATATTTCGGATTTGGGGATAGCGCAATAACAAATCATTTTATTCATGTGAAGGTTTACTTGAAATTTTTGCATTGACATGCTTCCGCTGATTTCGACTTTTATTCTTTTCTTGGTTATTTTAGTTGGTAGGGGGCAAATCCCTGAGAATATGTTGTTTCTTGTAACATGTCATGCTTTACATTGGTCAGTTGTAAACAACGATGGAAACGGTAATTGTTTTTATTTCAGCAAATACAATTTTCACGAAAAAGATATTGTCTTTTGAGTTTTTGTTCAGTTGTATTCATCACGTTGAAATTGTAGGTAATTTTTTGGGATTGTAACGGCGTTGATAAGGAGAAGGGACTTGGCGCCGCCTTTTGCCCCCTCCCCCTAAAAAATATAAAAGCCCGCTATCATCGTCTTGTTGAAACGTCTTAAATTATTGTCCTCTTGAAATAAATGTATGTGCCTGTGTAAAGGCCGACTAGCACCTTTGCGTTTTTATCCTGCGTCGGCCCAGCGTTCTTGAAAATAAAAAACCGCTCCCTTGACGCACAAAAACGCATGTCGTACGGCAGATTGACATTCGGCGTACGCTCTTTATGTACAAGCCGAACGTCGGTCCACCGTCTGATTTGCGTGTAGGCTACTGTCCGCTCCGGGAGCGTTTTTAATTATCAAAAACGCTGGGCTGACGCAGCAAAAAAAAACGCAAAGGTGCGGAATTGTCCTTTACGAGAATAGCACAATCAGGTAAGACATCATACAGCAAGAAGAGGAAAGCTAAGATAATCTGGTTCAAACACCCCGATCTATTTTCAGTTTTCTATAAGCTTGTTTTGCTATTTAATCAGACGTGCCAACCGTTCCTGAATATACATGAGGTTTATTTCCATATAAATTCCCGGGTTTTATCACAAAATGGGTGAGAGTACCATCATCGCTAACATGTTTCTTTTACTTTTGTTAAGCTGATAATTTATATTTTAATTTTGACCTCATTATTATTCAAGAAGAGCTGCATGTCTGTTGAATTAGGCAACATATATAATTTCATATAATTTTATAATAATTCAGAAATATTTCTCACCTCAAATGGAAAGATCATCCACCATCCCAACATTGCGAAGTGAATTATAATTATCGCTTTAATTATTTATCCAATAGCTCATTAGAAATATAAATATATCTGACAGTACAATATCCAGCAATTTGCTTAATTTAAAAAACATCTCTTTACTCGGGGCTGAAGCGTAATCTATTTAACAAAAATGTATTTGAAAAAAATATATACAATCAAATTTTCCATGATTGCCACAAATAATTTTTATTAGAATTAAACATCATTTGTATTAAAAATGTATTTATCGTAAAACAAACAAAACATGTTGTAGTTATAATAGAAATATATTCTTCAAAATTTGGCAAATATGTCAATATACCTCGTGGTTTGATAGACAACTTTCCACTTCCCAATATTTTTCTACTAATTTCAGCCTTTTGCGCGGCTATTCCGAGTTGAAAGAGCAGTATCATAAATACTAATATCATCACATTAAGTCAAATTTTGTATCACCAACTGTATACTGATCATTGGGTTGACCTAAATAGCATTTGTAAGATAAGGCGATTGATTATCAAGCCATGTTTCTATCAACCTTACGGGGAATATGAGGAATGAGAGTCATTATACTGACATGAATTGTAATTGCATTTATGATAAATCAATGGACGAATGATAAATTTTGACAGATCACCAATTGCAATTATACCTCACATTTACTGCAGAATTAAATGTTATTTCGATGAAGTCATCAATAATAGTTCTTGCAGCATAAAAATAGCGGCAACAGCAGTAGTGGTAGTAGTAGTCGTAGTGGTAGCAGAATAAAAAGAAAAAGTAGAAGACAAAAGGAAGAGGCAGGAGTAAAAGTAGTATACTAGTAGTGGTAGTTGTGGAACTAATAGTTTCCCTGTCAACTACAAACTATTTTTAGAATATAAATAATTTCTGCTCGTAATTATTTGACAACATTCATCATGTTCATTGCTGCCAGTGGGATCACCAATATTTTTAGTAAAATAGTAAGAGTATGAGTTGCAATATTAGTAGTAATAGTAGAATTAGTAGTAGCAGTGGTGGTGTTGGTGTTGGTGTTGCTGGTGGTGGTGTTGGTGGTGGCGGTTGTAGTGGTGTCGATGCATCCACTACTACCTCCACTACTACTACCTCTACTACTCAGTAGTAGTAGTAGTAGTGGATATAGTAGAAGTAGTAGTAGTAGTAGTAGTGGTAGTAGTAGTAGAAGTAGTAGTAGTAGTGGTAGTAGTAGTAGAAGTAGTAGTAGTAGTGGTAGTAGTAGTAGAAGTAGTAGTAGTAGTGGTAGTAGTAGTAGAAGTAGTAGTAGTAGTGGTAGTAGTAGTAGAAGTAGTAGTAGTAGTGGTAGTAGTAGTAGAAGTAGTAGTAGTAGTGGTAGTAGTAGTAGAAGTAGTAGTAGTAGTGGTAGTAGTAGTAGAAGTAGTAGTAGTAGTGGTAGTAGTAGTAGAAGTAGTAGTAGTAGTGGTAGTAGTAGTAGAAGTAGTAGTAGTAGTGGTAGTAGTAGTAGAAGTAGTAGTAGTAGTGGTAGTAGTAGTAGAAGTAGTAGTAGTAGTGGTAGTAGTAGTAGAAGTAGTAGTAGTAGTGGTAGTAGTAGTAGAAGTAGTAGTAGTAGTGGTAGTAGTAGTAGAAGTAGTAGTAGTAGTGGTAGTAGTAGTAGAAGTAGTAGTAGTAGTGGTAGTAGTAGTAGAAGTAGTAGTAGTAGTGGTAGTAGTAGTAGAAGTAGTAGTAGTAGTGGTAGTAGTAGTAGAAGTAGTAGTAGTAGTGGTAGTAGTAGTAGAAGTAGTAGTAGTAGTGGTAGTAGTAGTAGAAGTAGTAGTAGTAGTGGTAGTAGTAGTAGAAGTAGTAGTAGTAGTGGTAGTAGTAGTAGAAGTAGTAGTAGTAGTAGTGGTAGTAGTAGTAGTGGTTGTAGTAGTAATGGTAGTAGTAGTAGTAGTAGTAGTAGTAGTAGTGGTAGTAGTGGTTGTAGTAGTAATGGTAGTAGTAGTAGTAGTAGTAGTAGTAGTAGTAGTAGTATTAGTAGTAGTATTAGAAGTAAGTGTTAGAAGCGATAGCAGGAGTAGCAATATACACAGCAAAACCCATGGCGTGGGTTTAATACCACCTAAAATGCCGAAAATTGTCGAAGGGTGCAGGTGACAGGTATCAACAAAAAGTTGAATCGATTTTCAAATTAGGCCTAGTTAATATTTTTAGATCTTCAAATAAAGAATGTTGTTATTCCGTTTTAGTGTTCAATTAACGTTGATATTATTCCATGCAGGTGTTTTTTTTTTCAAACACAGCGTTAACACGAGCCGCTGTAAAGTTAACATGTTGACGACTAGGACCGTGGGTCCCTGTACAAAGTCTATGGGAATTGTATAATTCAGTAGTCAATGGGTCGCCGTGTAGGATCTTATTTTGATAAGTGGACCTGAAACCTGTGTCTATGGCTTTTAAACCTAGATCCATCATAGTTATACGAGTTGATTTATATATTTGGATCCATCGTTCATTCGATTGAAAAACCCAACTGTCGGACATTCCCCTTTAGAAGCGAAAATTAGACTAGCTTATCTCATTAGAGTAGAAAAATGCCGCCATGTATTCTGCAAGGAGTAATTCAAAGAAAAAACATGATATGACGGAGAGGTCGTTGGCGCTAAAACTCAGTCTCACATTTGCAAGTACAGCATGTATTTGATTCGAATTGCCGTTTGTGTGTGCAGAAAGAAGTAGGGAAGACACTTGACTGATACTGACGAAAGGACCACTTGACGTCAGCCAAACGCATTTCTTCGCATATCTTTGCTTTGGAAGTTTATATTAAAAATTCATCACCCATATTCATATATCAAATAAAGAATATGCTCAAAGTGTGCAGACATAGATGGGGAGACGATTGACTGAAGTGCAATTCGTTTGGCTTGAGCTCGACGAAAGTACACATCAACGTCAATCAAACGTTTCTCTGCTTATATCTGAGATTAGGAAGCAAATGTCTTGCCCATATCCGTAAATGATATGGATAATATGCTTAACGTGTGAAGAAATACGAGGGGAAGACGATTGACTGAAGTTGAATCAGCAGATACTAGCGTCAGAAAAGTATCTCCCTGTTTTATCTGCGGTGTAATGTAGTATATGCATGTGATATAGTTGTATGTAGACGGAAACATGTGACGGGGATTTTTATGAATTAACTGCTGACAGGTTTGCAACATCTAATTTATGCACAACGATAATGTTTCAGAACAGCGTACGTGACGCAATTGAAATGCGTTGCCATATGGCAAATCCTCATCTCTGTATCGAGATGCTTTGGGTATGGCTGTATTATATGGATCACATTGAGAGATATTCAAGTACCATTTCAAATTCATCGGTTTGATTTGTTATAGATGAATGCGAAACACTCTTCGTATTTATTACTTAGAAAATGATATGGAGAATACGCTCAAGGTGTGCAGAAATACATGGGGAGACGATTGGCTGAAGTTGAATTCGTTCCTCAGAAGTACCATTTCAAATTCATAAGTTTGATTTGCTATACATGAATAAGATAAACTTTTAAAACTGTATGCAATGATTCAGAATCTAAATTTAGCTCAAATGTTTGTCACATTAGTTTCACTAAGTACGTCTAGTCTACGTAGGTCTAAGTTAGTCTAATCGGTTCATTTGGACTAATCTGCTCTTTCTTACAACGTTGAATAGCATAACCTATTCCAGCATGTCCAATGAACATCAATTGGCCGCTGGACCTCTACTCAGATCAATCCAGTTAATTTTCCATTTCTACCATCATATCAAATGTAGTACAACTTACAAATGACAAAATACAGAGCGAGTCACGATACATAAAATAATTCATACAGTGATATGGCTCCGTTCGGTACTTACTGAAATAATGAGACTATTCTATGGTTACTGTCATATGAATCAACTTATTAAAACAAAAATAACGATGGGACTGGCAACGGAGGAGTCTACTTTAAAAAAACGAGGCTTGTGTAGTAGATTAATTTGAAATGAACTAGGAAAACCTAAATAACCTATATTTTCATCGAGGTGATATAGCTTAATCCCAATCCACATATTAAAATATCATCAAACATGAAGTGGACATTTATATCAATTAGACAATCTAAGCGGGCCTGGAATAAATTCATCCCGCGGGGATAATTTTGGTCGAGAGGGGATTAACGTGAGAGCTTGTAACACGAGTGTAGCGAAGTAGGTCGGTCGTGAAAATTGGTGATGGATCTCGAAGGGAATGAGGGGTCGTTGGTATACGGTAATCACGTTGAGCAGAAAGGATACGGTTTTCCAGAAATTAAACAGTTTATTTGACAAACATGGATGACGCTTTATTATTTAAGCTTGAGCTCGATTTACGCACAATAACGCAAACGTTATCCAACAGTGTCCCATGCTAGTTTTCATGGTGATCGTAAACATGGCAAAAAGGGTTATTTTTCGATGGATATTGTACTTATTATGTTACCCATCCATGAGACTTGGTTACATCTTTGCGTTTTAGCTAAATGTTGCCCCTGCAGCATTAATAAACTTTGAAAGACGCTCTTTATATGCCGAACGTGAGTCTACCGTAAGACCTGCGTCATTGCGCGTCCAGTGAGCATTTATGATTTTCAAAAAACGCTGGACCGACACAGGCTTAAAACGCAAAGGTATGGAGGCGCCGTGGTGTAGTGGTCTGACTCTCGCCTTTGACTCTCGCCTTTCAACCAGAGAGTTGTAGGTTCGAACCCACCCGTGGCGTTAATTTCCTTCAGCAAGAAATTCATTCACACTGTGCTGTACTCAACCAAGGTGAGGTGAATGGGTACCTGGTAGGAACTTATTCCTGGAAAAAGCTTATGCGCCTTGTAGCTGCACTGCTAAAGCCAGGGTGATAATGCTGCAATTGCAGAGGGCTTAGGAATTCTCAAGTAGAATGGCTAAGCGCTATATAAAAACCGTTCATTGTTATTAGTAGTATTATTATTATTATAATGCTGCCTTAAAACAACCCCTACCAAAGGTGTAGGAATCGTGTATGTATTAGCGATGTGACGGTGAGTGCAGAATGTTTCATCTGGGCTACGTTTCACAAAGCTAAAAATTATGAAAATGCCACTAATGGTGAGTTCTGTGGAATCCTAGATGATAAAGGCCTGTTGCACATAGCTGCCTATTGGAAGTTCATATTAATGACAGCGTTGAAAAAAATTGTCCAGTCTGATGGGCCTGGATCTATGTCTTCTCGGGCCAAAATTCCTTTATGGGACAAAAAAGAGCCTGCATAACTATAAACGTGTGTTTGGGCACATGGAGGGCTAATCCCATTCACTCTGATATTCTTTTAGTCATTTTAACGGGAATGAAAAGTAGCACAATGACCAGAATTACAGGCCATATTGACAAGAATTACAAAAAAAAAATCAAGAGCACCATTCGTAGTCACCATTCGTAGCAATGGCGGGTTTACTAATAGATGTAAATTGTATTCGTTCTTCGTACCCAAAGGCTGTTCGTGACGACCAGAAAGTTTGCCCAAGGCTTTCCGATCATAACAACCAGTAATCATGTATGCAAACCAGCTTAGTATGAGGTGATCCCTCATGGCATGGATTCAAACCCCGCATTTAAAACAGGTTTAAAATATTTTATAAAATTTTGAAAAGAAACAATATTGCCCTTTTCCGGAAAACATGTAATATTGCACCAAAAAAAGATGCCCCCACTGTCGTAAAATCCAATATTTCACCTTCTTTTCTAACTGTGCACGTTTGCACCAGNATTACGTCAAATATCTCAAAATGCTCAATGCTGACAGGGTGTCAGCAACCGGATTCTTCAAACTGAATATTCTTTCCATCATAATTCGTGGAGAAAACTACTATAGACCAAACTGCAAAGTTAGGCCTAAAATGCCCAGATGGCTGCTGGACTAATATTGCACCCCAAAAATATGCCCCCACTGTCGTAAGATCCTATATTTCACCTTTTTTTCAACAGTACTGTGCATATTTCCACCAGGTAGGACCTCAGCCACGACCGACCCCAAGCGTCTGAACACGGCTATTTCCCCGCCCAACCCATCCATGACATGACCCAGGAGAACCAAGGGATTCTGGGTAGTAATCAAACTGTAGTAACTTGCGCACAGAGGAAAATGGGCCAGTTTTGCATGTTTCCGAGAAGAAAAAAAGTAGCATTGCGCCTAGAAAGGTGCTTCTGGTATCGCAAGATGCAATATTTCACCTTCTTTTCTAACTGTACGCGTTGGTACCAGGTAGCCACGACCAAACCCAAACGTCTGAACACGGCTATATCCCCGCCCAGCTCATCCGTGATATGACACAGGAGAGCCGAGGGATTTGAGGTGGTAATTAAGCTGTAATTTGCACACAGAGGAAAATTAGCCAGTGCTACCAGTTTTGCAAGATGCAATATTTCACCTTCTTTTCTAACTGTACGCGTTGGTACCAGGTAGCCACGACCAAACCCAAACGTCTGAACACGGCTATATCCCCGCCCAGCTCATCCGTGATATGACACAGGAGAGCCGAGGGATTTGAGGTGGTAATTAAGCTGTCACAACCATTCCTTATGACACATTACTTGCCTATTCATTCATACTGTTGTAATTTCTCCATCGCCCTCCAGATCTCCGAGGCGAGAAAAACGACGACCTGCTTAAAAGTCTGGACTGCTAAAATCGATGGTATTAGATTTAACACTGGATTGAAATCTTTCTTTGTACCAAAAGAAATGTGTAGCAACAGCAAAAACAAGTATTACTTTAAAGGTATCCCTTGGAACGTTTTAGAAAAATCTATGTGGGAGATAAAACAAAACATCAAAATATAAGGGCTTACAGTTTTCTCTATTTAACGGAAAGGTGAGTTCGAGCATCAGCATTATACTGTACTGGTTCCCAAAATAGAAAATTATAAATTAATACATAGAAGAATGCCAGAGTGCTGGCCCTTGCATTCCCATGTGATAAAATAACAGAGTACACTTTCTCGGAAATCGTTTTTGGCAACATAAAATAAAGTATTAGAACAAGCCAGATTTGATTTTTATATAATACTGAATCGGAATGAAATGCACTTTATTTTTCCCAACGGGATAGAGAAACTGCAATATCATTGGATCTAAATCATTGACGATGATGTTCTAATACTTTCCTGGTGTTCTAAAAATATTAATCAAAAGATTGTCTTAAAATAGAAAATGAAAACAAAAATGTGTAAATCTTTTTTTAGCGGTCAATGACGCGGGAACGGGGGTGCTTTGGGGCTCGATACCTCCCCCCCCCCCAACACACACACAAACGCATACACACACCTACGTCATCAGGTAAAAGTAATAAGCATAAATTGGGTGCAACATTCGAGCTGATTACCTTTTTTCTTTGTTAATTTTAATTCTTATTCTCTACTTATCAGCCCCTCAGTAGGCTCAAAATCGGCAGAGGGGTGTGGCGCCGGCTTTCGTGTTTTTTTTGCGGGGTGCTTTTGCTTTCATTATTATTATTATTATTATTCTGCTTGCTTGCTTGTCAGCTCCTCGATGACCTAGCAAATTTTAAGTTGGTCGCCCCCCCCCCCTTCCCCGGACCCCACCCGGTTTTAGCATTCTAGGAGACGTCCGATCACAAAATCGCTGACAAGGTTAATCTTGAGGCAAGACTAGCTGGCTTATAATTCCTTTTTAAAAAGTACAGGGTCACATCGCGTGCCCATTCTCAGCGCTCTGGAGCTCATCTCTATAATTCATTCACAAATAAACTCAGGAACATCTTAGATACCAGTCAACCATAACGTACACATAATATTGCTCTTCCTTAAACATGTTAAAGCCCAAGTATAGTTTTGGTAAAGATTAAGAAATGTGGATTTATGGAATGATTATCATGACAAATGATTCTTATAGACATTTTCAGACCATATCATATTTTTTACGCACTGATTCTTTTGAAAATTTGAGTTTGACCTTAAAATCATATCTAGAGCCCTCTCTCGGTTATAAAGATATTATACTTGTTAGTCGGGCATATACAAAGTTATTTCCGGGATTCGACAAAAGCATGATAAAAAGGAATACTCAAAGATTATATTCTGAAATTTTCATCCAATTCAAGAAGGCAAATATTAAATTAGTGTCGTGGGACACATTTTAGACTCTAGCTCTACAAAACTTGTTTATTTTTGCAAAATCTTTTGTGCAACACGTTCATGATACTATATTTCATTTTGTATAGATTTTAAGACAAAGTATGACGATGAAAAATATTCGCTTTTAACAAAACTTTACTTTGGCTTTAACCCTACTAGCCATAGTGAGTCCAGAGAGAGGTTATTCAGAGTTCTGCGGTCTTTTAATATTGTATTTCTGGTATTATTCCACGAATTGCCTTCAGCTGATTGGTAAAGCGTGCAGAGAAAAGAATATATTGCACTTGTGATATGTCATGTCCCTAGCAATGGCAGTGGAAGTTAGGCCATGAATTGTTTGTCTGCCTTCACCCGACCATTCCTCTAAAATGGCCCGACCTAAATTTGTTTCTTGTTTCTTCTATGTTAATTTGAACTCTTCTTTTGGCTACTTTTCACAGCAAAATTATCAATAAACATGTGTCATACGGCCTTAAAATCATTTCTAGATGATCTTTGTATGTTCACTCCCTTGAAAGCTTTATTTGAATAAACAACAATTTGTGGGCATCAAAACAATTCTTCATTATTGTTTTACATAAAGCTCTGTGGCAGTAGGCTGTTGTCCAAGTGTAATAGCTTGCCATGCAGAGCTTATGTAGGTTTTTACGAAAACGTTTCTGTTCTCGTAGCTTCCAAATTAGGTACCGCATTTTTATTTTTCCGTAAATTGTGCATAAAAAGGGATGAATGTTAAAGTAATTCAATTGTGTCTAACATTTACAGATAATTTTATATTTACTGTTGAGAAGTGGTCACACAAACATGTGCACTGTGTACAGTCACAAATACTTGAATTACTTCCAATATTCTGTTAAAACGGACAAACAAAATATTGTCATAGCAGTCTATGCCTCTTGGGTTATACTCATAACAAGATAATGGGCAAGATGATAAAAAGTGCATTAAACAATAAAACAAGTGATTGCTTGGGAGGTATACTATCATGTTCAATCTCCCAGCCCATATTTCCCCCTATATATAGCAGCGAATGTATTAAATAAATTTCAGAATACCGGTACACCTTCTTCTTTTTCTTTTTTCCTTCAAAATTTCAAAATTTTCCAAATCAAATTCACTTTGAGAAACGAATTTGAGAAACATGTGTAAAAGGCATAAACATTTAATATTGAATGGTAACACGCCTTAAAATCCAGATTAAGATTGAATCCATTCATATCTGTCGCGTATCATTGTGGCCGTGGGGGAAAGAGTCATCGTGAAACAATATTGAAAGGGGAGTTAAAAGAGGGATTAACGACAAAAATGCATACACAGTATAAAATATAACAGGAATGCGAGGTGACTGAGATTATTCTACATAATCATATGCATAAAATACGTTGACCATTGCAAACATGGCATGCGAGACAATCATATAATGTGTACGAGTGATATTGCAAAATTCAGATTTGCATTGAAATCAGACGTAGGAGAGGAGAAAAGGGCGCCAAAAGGACGTGGCAGCCATTCATACATCGAAGGTTGCTTTTTGCAATCCTGCCGTCGAAAATTACACCCTTTACGTCCAGCCGACATTAATTTCTCCAATCACTTCTTGCCTGTTCCAATCCCATCACTTCCCAATCTCTCTTCCTCTCTCTCTCTTCCTCTCTCTCTCTCTCTCTCTCTCTCTCTCTCCCACCCTCTCTCTCCCTATCTACGTGTCTTTCTTTTTCTCTCCCCCACTTCTCTGTCTGATTTGTATATTTTGTTTTTCTTTTCATTTCTCTTTCTTTTCTTTCTCTTTCTCTGTTTTTATATCCTATCTTGCCTCATTTCATCTTTTTTTTTTTTATTTATCTACGTATTTATCTTGATATTTGTTTCATAATTTCTCCAACTATACAGATTTTTTCCCTTTGTGTTCCTCCCATAAGATTCAATTTTACAAGCTCTTCTAAAGATAACAATCGTTATTATTTTCAATACTTAGGTTATTACTTCTAATGTTTTTTCTTGTTTTTTACATGCCTGTTTTCATTTTCCATCGCGATTTATCATCATCGATACAAATACAAATATTAT
Organism: Temnopleurus reevesii; assembly: GCA_036244855.1. Taxonomy (NCBI): domain Eukaryota; kingdom Metazoa; phylum Echinodermata; class Echinoidea; order Temnopleuroida; family Temnopleuridae; genus Temnopleurus; species Temnopleurus reevesii. The sequence goes on from BQKZ01000011.1 coordinate 292,569, forward strand.
AAGTACATGAAATAAGAGGTGAGTGACTTCAAGAAGTAATCTTACTCGTTTCATATATATGATTGAATATGTTCAGAACTAAAAAGTCCTACGCAAGAAATACACTTTAACAGATAGAGAACAAAAAGGAGAGGGTGACAGAGACAGTGTGGGTGTGTGTTTATGTGTGCGTGTGTGTGAAGCCGTGTGTATATATATGAGCACTGAGGGGAGCTACGTCTGCCGTATGTGATTGTGTGTGCCTGTGTGCCTGTCTGTTAGTGACTGTGTTTGGAGTTTGGATATGTATGTATGTGTGCTCTTGTGCGTGTGTATGTTCATTTGTGTATGTCAGTGTGAAGTGTGCGTTTGTGTGCGTAGCTATCACATGCTGAGGTATCCGAAAATCGCACAAACTATAATTTTTTGTTTATAAATGATCAGTCGACGGAGGGAGCAAGAAAATCAGTGCTCTTCTGCACACAAAAAAATGTCACTATATCGCACATACATAACGTTTCCAAAATCATGAAGTTATCCATTTGGGCATGTGAGTTCTGTCATAACGCACGGCGCCTCACTCGTTGTTTACTTTCATCCAGTACGGTGCCACAATATATCTGTCATTGATACTCGCATACAGTTGTTTCTTCCCGGTGTTATGAAAATTAAACACTTATTGACTTTCATAAAGTAGAGGAGTGAATAGAATCCGGTGGAGAAAATGAGTTTATTGACACCCACATTGCTGGATACCACAGACGGATAATTTGTTGCCGTCCGTTTTTATAAGTGATTCTTTTGGTGATGCTCCGTGAACGTTGAATTGAGGGTGCGGCCGAAAGTAGGAGATGCCTTACTTACTCCTTTGTGTATGTTCGTAATACTCTTTGAGGATCTGTACAAGTTTTTGTTATCGTTCGTCAACCTTTGGAATGTCCAACAACTGTGTTTTACTTCTTTTTAATACCCGATTCTGATGGAAGAATCGTCAAATTGTTTGTGATTTGTTTTGTTTGGACGATTACCTTTGCTTGGAAGACACCACGTAGTGCATTGTTGATCGGCGTGCTTGGTTGTGGTGTTTCAATTTCCAAGTTAGTGCCTATCATTTTTCATCATCAAGGTGAGATGGTAATTTTGAATATCGACATCTGTTATTATTTATATGTTATTTCATATACAACTCATTTTTCGAAGCGATGCGTTGGTGAAATATTCTTCAGTGATTTTTTTTCCTGGATGTTGTGATATTGACAAGTTCACATAAAGAGTAATTTCATTCAGGAAACCCTTTAATATTCATCAACGAATGTTAGTTTTGGATGATTCGTTCCATGATTTAGGATTATTATTTGCTTTTCTAAAAACATTATTCAATACAAAAAATATGCAATCTTTTTCATCACTCATCACCGTATTTCGGCCAGGACCAATTGTTTTAAGTGGAGTATATGTACGCTTATGAGGCGTGGGCCTGGTTATAATTTCTTCGAAAACGGGACCATCAAACACTCCTCATCGCATGGGCACTTTCATTTCTCCCATCGGACCTGTGATGTATGATTGACGAAAACAATAAACACCCATGACATGGAATTCAGTATGTGGGAAGCGACATGATATCGGTGTTCAATTGGAAACTCATATGAGTGATTAACGATGAATTGCATTCGCGAGCGATTCCTCCTCAGATCTCACGAACCATTACACAGGGAAACCTAAACTTTTCCCGACTTTGGAATGTCTGAAAATAAACCGGCGCGCTGTCGACTGTGAGCTTTCGAGAGGTATGCCCATGTGCACATGCAGTCTGTCATTGGTTTGACATGTTAAAATGTGAAACACATGCGTTTATTGAGGAGCGCACGGGCTTGTATTGGATAATGAGGACATCGTTAATATCAGAACGTGTGTATGTCATAACAAGAATGCAGAGTATAACAATGACAAATCTATGAGGTCTTGATATATCAACCGCTAACATATGAGACTTTATGGAACGTTTAATGGATTTTACTTCCGATCGTCTGCCTGTTTCCGTGTACAAGTTTGACCACTTTCTTTAGAAGTGAAAATAATCGAAAACTTTTAGCAAGATATTGGTATATTTCAGAAGCTATTTGGATAAAACAAAATCAACGTTTCCTATAAAGTGTCGTCATCACATTTTAACGATAGCTATTATTGTTTTATAAAACCATTTCTTTAACATGTTTTGCTGAGTAATGCAAAATTACGTTTGATACCAGATTGCAGACGCGGAAGGAATATATTAATGTGGACACGCGGTACCATAGAATGCAAGCTTTTTAGCATTGTCAAGACATTACGTTTGCCGTGAAAATGCCCATCTATACTTAAGTTCCAGATTGCGGACCTAAAAAGGAATATTTGAACACGGATATAGACCACTTTAATCAGTGTGTCATTCATGTGGTCTAATCAAAATTTCTTTTCAAAATTGTGTCATCATCATCATCATCATCGTCGTCGTCGTCATCGACATCTTAGATGATTTTTTTTCGATTTTTTTTTTCAAAGCTACATAATTTGAGTCCCAGATTGCGGACCTAAAAGGAATATTTAAACACGGATCTGGCATTGCCGAGGAAATCGACCTTCATCAATGTGTAATTCATGTGATCTTATCAAAAGTTCTGATAAGAATTGTGTCAACATTCTCATCATCATCGTCATCACCATCATCATCAACATCGTCGTCGTCGTCGTCATCGTAAAGGATTTTTTTTTCGTAAGTGATAGAGAAACACCGTCATCATGTTCCGCTTGGAGTCCTTACGGAAGCAGAAGGAGGTGGCGAAACAGAGAGCGATGCCGAACAAGATGTCGCCGAAGCGGTCCTCGTTCATGAAGTCGTCGCTCTCGGAAACCCAGAAGTCGTCGATCGCCGAAGACCAGCGCGGCGAGGAGATGGAAGGCATGCCGGAGTTCGTCGTGTACGACAACGATGTCTTTCAGGGATCCTTGGTGAGTAAAACACTACCAGTATACAGTATTATTATTACAATTATTATCAACATCATTATTATTATCATTTCTAGTAGAAGTAGTAGTAGTAGTAGTAGTAGTAGTAGTAGTAGTAGTAGTAGTAGTAGTAGTAGTAGTATTAGTAGTAGGAGTAGTAGTAGTAGTAGGAGGAGGAGGAGTAGTAGTAGTAGTAGTATTGTTATCATTATTTATTCGGCAAATTCAACAAAGAAAATAATACAACAATCAAATCACATAAATGTACATACTCTTTGAAATGGTGGATATAGACGAATTTTTTGTGTCATATCTGGGAACCTCCTTAAATATTGTTTAGCGTACTTGGAACTGTTATATGGTTCTATGAAGAATCTTGTGAATACGATTCTAAAATACATGTTGGGGTCATTTAGATTTATTTTCGTAAATAGTATACGAGAGAACTATAAAACACTTTGGGGAACTTTTTTCTGAGCAGTATGGCTGTTGGACACTAAAATACTTTCATCGTACATAACTTTAGGGCAGTGAGCTATTGTTCGGTGACAATAGCTGGCTAATCTTAAACTTGGCGTATTAGATCTCAAGGCGAGTGGGTGAAAGTGTAATTGAACATTATTTATTGTACAATGATTTGAATACCTGCAGATGCACATGTGTCTTTCCAGAGATTTGTATGACATTGCATGTATTCCATGTGAGGTTGTTTCATGGTACTTGCATGGAAAAAAAAATATAAGGCCAATATATTATGATCCTACCATATGTACCATTCATAATGTTTAAGTGATTTTCTTCGTTGGATAATGAGATTTCGGATGCCCAGAATATAATGACTTTCAACCAGAAATATGTGATATGAAAACTTTCCAAATCGATACTAGGTTAAAATATATGATTCACAAATGATGCCAGGATATGTCTCTACTGGAATGAACACACTTTGAGTACTTCGATATTCACTTGGGAATGAGGTGAAACAATAAATGTGTTATTCACTACTTGGTAGAATCACTGGATTGGGAACAGCTTTCCCTGAAAATAATATTTCAATTTGTTAAACTCTTCATGCGCGCACCCAGGATTTTGATAGGAGGGACTAGACTGTTTGCCCCCCTCTCAGCAAATGTGGCGCCCCGGGATTGATCTGGACTGACAAGCAAGCAAAAAAAAAAAGGTATTCACCTACGAAGAAAGGTCATCACGTACTTTAGCGCCCCTTTCGGCAGAGTTGACGCCCTTTTAACTTCATATTTGGCGCCCCTAGCTGTGAGCCTCCCCCCCCCCCCCCCCCACGCTGTGCGCATGTACATGAACACGTTAAAGACTAGTGACATTTAACATTTTAAAAAAGAGAATATGATTATTTTCAAATAAATCGCATCTCTTTGATACATATTTTGCCATAGGCTCACGATTGATTTCTATCATGAGTTTAGTTGCATATTTTATACTCCATACCATAGATGTGGATTCTTACAGCAAATTTCAAATACAATTTCCAGCCATTTAGCCTTGAACTTACCTGTGTTACCGCCCCCCCCCCTCTCTCTCTCTCTCTCTCTCTCTCTCTCTCTCTCTCTCTCTCTCTCTCCGCCTCTCTCTCTCTGTTATTAATGAATTGCAAATTTAGACCCAAGTTGATGTGACCATTTAACAAATTGAAATATCAACCAGGTCTATTAGTTTGCCTTGTCTGAGACCAGCCAAGCGAGACATTTTTGGCGAGGAAAGCAGCGACCGAGAAAGGTCACTGACCTTGTTATAACACTTTCGAAAGGATATTCATATACCGTTGACCAAGATTATAATAATAATAATAATGTTTTATTTACCCAGGGTAGCCACATTCAGCTGTAATTAGCTGCTCTTCCAGCGGGCCCTGCATAACATAAAGTTATTATTCCCCTTCTCCTTTCTTAAATGCCGAGCGCCTGGCAAGAAGGCAGATGGTCCCATTTTTATAAGTCTTTGGTATGACTCGGCCGGGGATCGAACCCACGGCCTTCCGTTCATGGGGCAGACGCTCTACCACTGAGCCACACATTTTCGCTTGCGTGATGGAATGGTGTTAAAAAATGTGCAAAACTCTTCAAAATCTCTCCTTTTTTAGTGAAATGGATTAGAAAGAACAAAAAAAAAGCCAACAATTAGAGTTTTGGGATCCATGTTCGTATGATAAATATTTTTCGTATTCCACAAGCATGCATTAGTATAAGCCTATATCCGTGTGAATAGAAGGGACAACAAATTGGCCAAAGTACCCCCAAATCATTCAATCCTTATACCATAGTATAATGATAACCCAGAATAGTTTCCAAGTTCATCCAATGAAAAGGTGCGACATCCGTTCGATCTTTCCCAACAGAATTAGTGAGAGAAGGAAATATCTTGTGTTGGCCCCTAGCCTGAGTGTGAATGCTTAAATGGAAATTGTTTAATGGTCTATTCTTCTGTTCCTTCCGCTCATAGTGCAGATAAATTCATCACCTCTCAATAGGGAACCTTTGAAATATCAAGTTCATGAATTTGTCAAATGTTATTACTCATCTTACATTTCTCTTTCTCATAGCTCCTACTTTTGGTGCATTTGTAAACCAGATCAAGTCAGATAGAATGTTGCCCTTAAACATCATACAGCTATACATGTAGCTGCAACGCGTGAATCTGTATACATTTTCTTGTTTTGGGGTAGTCCACTTCGGAAACACAGACGACACTTCCTGTCACAAGTATTTGATTACCTGTTATCACTAATAACACACACGTTACATATTGCATGTAATAATGTGATCACTAGACCTTATCGATTGTTTTCAGCTTTACAGTGATATCACGTAATAAATGATTCAGTCATGATCTGTAGGTTTACTGACCATGTCCTCATTCAACAAACATTCTTCATATTTTCTTCTTTTTTTTTAATGCAAAGGAACGTGTAAAGCGTGTACTTATTTCCATTCATTCAAAATGTTCCATTAATGGTGTACTGCCTACGGCAAAATTCTAAATGTAACGCGCTGCAATCATGAATCTGTCCACGAGTCACATTTTACTCTTTCAAATACCGCTCAAAATACTTAAATTGAATCGCCTTGAGGATATGTCGGGAGGAAAAAGAATGTCCTCTGGAAAATGTTGTGTGATCTGACCCTCTCTGGCACTTTCTCTATAACTAGAGCGTGTAAATGGTGTTGCATGTCGGTACACATAGATAGCAAGTTGACCATGGTCTCTAACAAAGGATTTTAGGGACATTATCTAGGCTAGCAGCTATGGGTTTTGTTTGTACAGCATCTGAATTTGTTCATGTACGATGTTCAGAGTTTTGACTATTTTTAGTTTTTGTTTCTACTTGAAATATTGATTTAAATGATAATTGAAGAATTCAAAACGATGCAAAAAGGTGTGTATATCCAAAGCTAACTGGAAACTCCCATTAAAGTTAACATCATCATGGAAAAGGATTTTTAACATTATCAAGCAGCTACAGAAGTTTGATTTGTTTTGTATGTCTTTCGATTGATGGTTACGAGTAGGTGTATCGTGATACTTTACAGATACATCGCAGTAAATCCGAAAAATTCTCAAGATGGCAATAGAAGTCCTTGAAATATGTAAAGAGTGAATTTCAAATGGGAAGGACAAAGCTTATACTACCATGTGAAAATTCTGATATGGATAGAAGAATCATATCGTAGGTTTATAACCGGTTTCCATTTATCTATGACCGATTGCTCATTTCAAGCATATTCCTCTGTAGAGCCTAATCCTAAAATGCCAATAAGAGCATCAATATTGCTCATGACCAGTTTGTAACGTCCATTTCTAAATGTATACCTTAAGTAGGCAAATCAACTAAAATCGGATGGGTCAGCATTTCAGAAGAATTGAGAATATAGGGACCGAGGAAAATGATCCTCCGAATACTTAAATACAAAAATGTTTAAATCCAACCGTCGTTTTATTTTGTAGCCAAAATTCGCGAAGGGAGCCACAACTAGGCACTGGCGGACAGACTTCTGATGGATGTAAACATTTTAACTTATATCTGAACTTTGAGGTTGTGACGAAGGGCGAAATTTATATATTCAGACTACCGTTTGGGCGAGTTGAAAAATAGAGGTGAGCAACCTTGAATGCTCCCGAAAACAGATAAGATAATAATTTGCTGAAACTTGATAGTTAACACTCTTTTGTGCATCTGGCAACTGTGATGATAATCATGATAATGGGGGCTTGTCCGGGAGTCGAACATGGGACACATTCGGTTACTTTACATACTTATATTTACGATCATGTAAAATTTTGGCCACTCGTTGATACTTTGGGTAATGGAATTCGTTCTATCGAGAAAACGAACAAATTTGACAAATCAATTAACTCCATACATGGAGCTAAAGACCGGCTTCAAATTGGTCGTTTGATAAATGATGGGTTTGAAACGAGCAAATCAAGCAACAATTATTGACAAATTGACCGCTCAAATACAAAAAAAAAATGTCGGACAAATTTTTACTCGTTTCATGAACGATTGTGTTTCTTTTTCAAATGTTGTGTCCAGTTGGTTGCATCACAATAATGGACTGACCCAGGCCTTCGCCCATGCTGTTATGGTTTGGCTTACCCAGAACACATATTGAGAAGGTTGGATATGCCATGGTAGCCTTGTGTGCATACACACTAAGAATTTAGGGTGTGCTTTTGCACTCTTATGAAGGGTATAGTAGCGAATCGTTTTGGATTGAGATATCAATCCTCAGGGTAAGGATACGCATTTTAGGTCATGTAGGTTGTCAAATATATTTCTATTCTTAGGATGGAGATATGTGCCCTACAGGGTGCATAGCAAAACATATTTTGATGTTGTATGTCCATGAAGTTTAATAAATCAATTTCAATTTCAAACCCTTTAATGAATGATTTAGTTATGAAATCAGTGTTTTCCCGTTCGCTTGAAGCTAGCTCTGAATAGTTTAGGAATAATGAGTTACATTTGATGTAGGATTAAATTTAAATAACACACACACAGTTGAACACTTTTGACATTGTACATATTTGCAATGCCATGAAAGTATAAGCTATATAAGTATAAAGCTATAAAAATGTATATAGTAATATTGTTAGCAATGCAATCTTAGTAATCAAACAGACCAATTTTATAAAACATCATAGGTATATAAAATTATTGCAATCACAAAAAAAATTATAGATATAGACACGTGTTTCCTTCTTGGCGCCCTTGAAGTATTACAGTACAGATATAATCAATCATTCCATGACATTTGCATGTTACAATGATTTGAAAATGATACTGGGAATGTAATTTAATTATACAATTGCATCTGCGTCTGTCGTGATTGTAGTGACTGTCATTTCAATATACGCAAAATGGTTTTGGAATTGGATTTTTTGACACCTTTAGTTTAAGGCACGTTGTGGTGTTCAGACTATAAGTACAAGTTAACATTTATCAACCCAAGTGAAGTGAATATGTACCTGGTAAAAATATTTATTCCTTGAAATGCCAAGTGCGCTAGTAGCTGCCGGGCTAAATCCAATGTAATAATAATGCAACGCCCCTTGAGCACCCAGAGGAGTGGATACTTGCACTTTATAAATTGCATATATTATCATTATTATTATTAGTAGAAAAAAACACCGAACAAACAAACAAACATCTTAAAAATCAAGCATTTTAAAAGCAATTGCGAGTTGAAAATTCAAGGATAATGAAAAAAGATTGTAATAGCAATAAATATCTAGAATAAGAATAAAACTATAAAACATTTGAAATGCTTGCATGATCCTGCAAATAACAAAATATTAAAATGACTTTGTAATTTGAAGAAGGGGGGCATCGTTCCCTAAACAGAAAATTGCTTCATACCCTTTAATTATTATCTATTTCTTAATAGGTTGGAATTCTGCGCTTTTGAATATTTTTAACGAATCATTGGCGCAATACAAATGATGTGGATCATTATCATCATAATCTATTTCTGTTGTAATGATTAGCAGAAGAGCTGTACTCTGGTTCGTGTTTAAACTATGATAACTTACCCGGATTTCAGTCACCCTTGCTGAGCTGTTTTTAAAATAGCTCGTCAATTATTGTTTTATTGTGTGGAAATTTTACACATCAGCTATTGCCATCTGTCTTTTGCGTTTATACAACGTGTAATATGCATTATTCTAATACATTTACAATAATCGAATTCACAAATAATGACAGTTCCGCATGCAATATACAATTACTACCGTATAGACTTAGGCCTTCTAAACATGAATTGTATTTCAAATAATACGCGCATTAGAGAATGATAAATGTATTTCAATTCATTCAGTCACTTTTCCATTCATCAATTATTCATTAAATATATATCATATGTTTATGTGATAAAGTATTTAATTGCTGGCTCTATGCGCCCGGTTTAGAAGTGGGCCACTTCATAAACGCGAAATATAGACACAATGCCCGAAGGCGTTTAACGATATAATGAAGTATGGTGTTTCATAACGCTGTTTGGTGTATCATCAATTTGTTCGTAGATGTAGGCAAGATTGTGCGAACAACTGGTGATCCTTTTTCAGTTGCGATTTATCCATAGGTCTGGAATTATCATTGAGTGCTGGAAAGGGTCACCAGTCGTTCTTAGAGCCGTACTTATGTCCACGAAACACTTTAAATAGCACAACCCATTGTGGACGACGAAGACAGGGCAAGCTCAAAAGGAGTTTTTCTGTGACAGTCACAATTTTTAATTTTTTTTTTAATTTCATGTTTTTTTCGGACGTCGTTACTTTGACCAAAATGACAATAAGACTGGGCAGAATAAGCAACCTCCCCTCCCATTCAAGCCTTTGTAGTTGCTCGAGCCAAGAATTATATATTTCCTTACTAATTATTCCGCAAAATGATGTGAATTTAAAGGTGTCAAACATAAAATTTGATGAATGACGAGTTCCTTTGTTCTGTCTGCTGGAGCCATTTTAAAGACTTCAATAATGAACTTTTTATTTAGTTTAGTTTAGTTTATTCATTTTCTTCTGCATACAACATAATTTTGTAGTACAGTAAAAATAACATGATATAAGAATATCCTTTTGACAAAAGGTCACAAAAATGAACATGAATATAAAATACTTTAAACTGTGAGGTCAATTTGTCAACAAACATGAAAATCATAGAAGAATAATCTTGTAAGCAAAATTGCTTGAAAAAAATAAGACAACCCTGAGAAAAACCAATATGATTGATCAGTATAATTTTTCGATGCGCAGAATTAATATCGCGATTTTTGCAAATTTTGTCAAGTTTATTTGTTTTCTAATTTCATAATGCTCAAGATATTGCGTTTCTTAAGGCCGACTCATACCTTTGCGCTTTTAGGTTGCGTCAGTCCAGCACAACTTACGCAGATCATACGGTGGACTGACGTTCGGCGTACGCTTCTTGAGCGCAACCGAACGTCAGTTCTCCGTCAGAGCCGCGTATACTGTGTGCTTGGGACGCTCTTAATTTTCAAAAACGATGAGCCGACGCAAGCTAAAACACAAAGCTGTTAGCAGGCCTTAACGTATGATAAATCACTGTCTAGTATAAACTCATTGTTTATGACAGCAGAGAGTGAGAAAGGAAAATCAATACAAGTGCGTATGTATTTTTGCTTCTCCATGATGTAGCACGGGTTTGTACAAACAGATTTTATGCGAGTTCTTACATTAATAAATACGGATCAATGAAATGACACCGTCATCCCCTCCTCGTATTTTTGCAGGAATGTAAGGATCAGCTGTGACTACGGTGTGATATCTGATCATATACCAGTTTGTGTTGAACACAAATGCAATCCCCAAACCTTTACTCATTCAAGTATCTTTCCGTGGTCGCCCAGCCTATTTCTCTCTCCTCTTTATCTCTAAATCACTTGTTCTATTAAACGTATTTTATATTCCTTCAATCGTCTATTTGCCTTTCTATTTCTTCTTTGCCTCTATTTCTTCTTTGCGACTCTCTTTCCCTTCCCTTCTTCATCTACCGCCTTGCATATTTTTTCTGCACACACACCCGCAGACACACATTCATGTATGCCATCTCTCTATCATTCGCTCTCTCCAACTATCTACGTTTCATTCTCTATTCTAACCACTATTTTTTATCAGTATCTAATACCCCACTCTCTATCTCTATCTCCTTCTCACTCTCCAGCTCATATATACAGACACACAGTATATATATATTAAGTATATCTACACCTCTTTATCCTTCTCTGACTCATACTCTATTTACTCTATTTATCATTAACGGTCTGGTATATTTCTTCTTGCCTGCTCTCTCTCTCTCCCTCTCCCTTCCTCTCTCTCTCTCTCTCTCTCTCTCTCTCTCTCTTTCACCCGTACATACCCATCTCCTTTTTCAGTATTGCTCAATCTTTCATCTCTCTTCCGCTAGTATGCGCCACATATTTGCCCATCCTTTCTTGTATTTCAATCACTTTGTCTCATCATTCAAGTACACTAGATTTGAATCGTATGTTCATATCTACTGTAGATTAAGTAATATCATATTCTCAGCCTTAACAAGAAGTATAGGTGATGTGTGTGTGTGTCTGTGATTGTACTTATGTGTGCAGGTGTGTATAGGTGTGTGTTTTTGTATTTTATATGTATATGTATATGTGTGCATGTGTGTATGTTGGTGTATATGTGCTTGTATCGCTGGGAAAAGTAGTAGGGTATGCGCGTGAATGTGTGTATATATATATATATATATATATATATATATATATATATGTGTGTGTGTGGTGGGTAGGTGTGTATGTGTATGTCTGCGTGTAATTATTACGAACAAAAAAAACACCATGAGTATGTTTGGATGGATGTAGATCCACATCTAACTATCCATATCTGCCAAACCTCTACAATGTTTTACCTTTCCCTCTCTTGTTTTTCTGCCGCTCTGTCTTTCTCTCTCCCCCATCTCATCTCATCTCTCTCTCTCTCCTCTCTCTCTCTCTCTCTCTCTCACTCTTTCTCTCTCTCTCTCTTCATCTCTCTCTCTCTCTCTCTCTCTCTCTCTCTCCCTAGTTCCCTCCTCCTTTCCACTTTCACCTGAACATGTTTGTCAAAAATTGTTGTAATGCAGTAGTTGGAACAACGGCGTTCTGAGTGAGCTGCGGTTACCGGCTAGACAAAATAATCTTTAAGTGGGGATCGATGTTACCAAGAATTTGTAAATGAAACTTCAACCGTGATATTTCCACCGTGAACAAAATGTTTGCAGTATTCCATGAAATGTTGTTCGGGTTTAGGAGGGTTTATCTTACATTGATGATAGGTATCTGTGAGATGCGTCAGAGGATGTTGTATGAGTAATTGATTTAAAATATAAATAGGGATTTTGAGGTTTTAGAACTCTTAGCCTCAATACATCATCCCTATAGATACAGTAAGCTTGTGTTCCGATGACTGATCAACAGGAAATGCCAGTAAAATGAAAACGATATATGTGATTGAAACCATTATATTGATTGGTGTATTCCGATCAACTGTAACTTGTGACAATTGCAACTTTTGAGCAACATCCCCTAAGTACATCATATCAAGTTCCCTCTATACATATTCTTACTACCTTTGCTCTAAATGAAACCAATGATTCTAAATATACGAGCACTGTTCTGATATAGGTCCCACATGGCCTTCTGCTTTTATATAGGATAGGACGACAAAGACAGGACTTATGTGTGTGACCCAACTTTCCGAAAGAAGCCGTCGATCGATCGCCAGTGATCAGAACCGAATTCCATATTAATCTTGTCATAATATATTCTTAGTCCGAGACCAACTTATGCTCATATTCATCGAACTTGGCCTGATACTTTGAGGATTCATTATCAAAGTCTAAGTCAAATATCTCAGTCATATGCGATATTTAACCGGTGTTTAGCCAGTGAACACCCGGGAATGCTTATACTCAGGTGTTGCACTGACACAATTCTTACTGTCCTGATTTTTTGTTTGATACGGCTAAAAAATCTGGTGTTTACGCTATTGTCCATTAAATAAGAGTGTATGGGATAGTCATGTGTCATTGAGCATGGAATAACTTTGAAATGAATATGGGCTGGAATAAATCCACATTTATTTTTCATATTATATATTTTTTTTTCTCACTTGAATCGTTTCAGGAAATGCATAGCCTTGTCGCGTTTTATGTCTCATTATCCTTTGTTTCTATTTATGTATGTCTCATTATCCTTGCAACGGACGATATATTCAACATCTTTATTGCAATATAGAACTTTTTGCTATGTTCAGTATCGACCTTCGCAGTCTTCCGACTCATTTTGACATATTTGGTCGCAAGATATGTCTGCATGCCCATCCTAGCTTGTGTGTTGTTCACCCTGGCGAGATAATATGATTATTGGTTGAATTACGGAGCCAAACATGACACTGTGACAGATTGATTCATACCACGTGACTATGTCTGGTACCCGCTATTCACTTAGCATGCTTTGTGAGATTATGCACTAATCAATTATAGATTCTCAAAAAATTATTGACGCTCGCATAGCTTTAATGTTTTATGAATGTAATTTGGGTCAATCCATTCGTCTGTTTTTATATGTCTTTATATTTCCCTTTTCGATGTTTTTACCTATAATGTGTTTTATTCTAAATCTATCTAATGGATATCTATAGGTAGACTTTCGAGAAATGTGTTGCTCTATATGAAGCACTTAGACAAAAAAAAAACACATTATTTATTTATGATTGTTGCTCGTTTCCCAGGTACTTTCCATCAAATCTTTAACTACCTTATGTAAATAAGGGCTGTACACACTATGTGTTTGCGCATTTATCTATTATTTGTTTGTACGTGGATGTATTTTGGGGGTTATTATGTTTTGTTACGTATTTCTTTTTCGTTTTTGTTTCTTCTTCTTTTGCTATCTGCCTATAGGACAGTAACATTTCCTGTTTACCAGATGATCTACATGAAAACAAAAATAGAACAGCTTGTCAAACCTGCTCGTACATTGACCATTTATAGGTTAATGCTTTCTCTCCAAAATTTTCCCATCTATGGGATCTTCAGTCTAATAATACCATTTCAATTTACTCACTTGGCGGCATATTTCATTTTGACGCGAGCTGATTAGGGATAAAAGCTTCCTATTTCCTTCAAGGAAAGGGGTTTAACCATTAAGTAAATCAACAGTCTTTTGACTTCTCAGTAAAAGAGAACTTCCTGTTTGCTCAGCTGATATGGAAACTTTCACTCTCATTAGGCTTTCTTAAAATA
>BQKZ01000011.1:307306-319142 GCA_036244855.1 Temnopleurus reevesii
CCCCCCGCATTTATCTGTGTGTGAAATAAAATCCATGGCAGTATGGTGATCGCTTTTCCTCTTATTATCTGTATGGTGTGTGATAATAAAACATCGCCTAAATGCTTAATTACGACCCTGTGTGGTACAGTGAATTTTACATTTCATAAACGCTGACCATGTGTCGGCTCATAGGTGAATACGTCACACAAGACCCATAAAAGACCCTGTCAGGTCTATGCCACCTCACCTCATTTATACGACGGGGTAATAATCCTACAGGCCTGTTCACACCTTTGCGTTTTAGCCTGCGTCGCCTAGCCTTTCTGTAAATTAAAACGCTCCCCGAGCGCACAGTATACGCAATTCAGACGGTGAAATGACGTTCAGCTTTCTATCGAGGAGCGTACATCGAACGTCGGTCTACTGTCCGATATGTGTATTTAGGCGTTTGGGGAGCGCTTTTAATTTTCAAAAACGTTGGGCCAACGCACGCCAAAAACGCAAATGTGTGAAACGGCCTTAATATCTCTCGCATTGATTTGACCGGTAATAATTAATTCATCAAGGTGTTGCTTCTATAATTCATAGACATCAATAATTACCTGAGCGTTACCATATCCTATTGATTGATCTCTGGGGAGCCATAATTCAAAGTTTCTGTCATCAATTCAGCCGTTTATAACATCCTCCGACAGTTTTACAATATTCTTATACCATAAATTCGAAGTAGTCTGTTGGTTTCGGACAGATGTGCCGCTTGCCACGAATACGTGATAAGAGAGCCAGAACGCACCTCTAATCAGACATGAAGACAACTTATAATTAAAGCATTCTTTATGGAACTGTATATATGATGTATAAGTTTAGGTGATTGCCACATGGATTTGGTTTTTTCCCCCATTTTACTGCGTTATAAGGCAATATATCTAGTTAGTTGATTAGCTTTTCTCATGATAATGATTATGTTTTGACAAGACGTGTTATTCTAATTTCAGATCTATCATCTGGGCTTAGTTATGGAATAGTGGGAAATCGAACCTTTGCTTATGTTGATTTATTACTTTGTTTAAACTTATTCATCTCATGGAAACTATTTCGTATTTTAGAGATTAAAATGACCTTAAAGGATGTAATTTTTAAGGTCCCATAATTATCTCTAATATACTGTATCAACCATATTTATCTCTTTAATCTATAGTTTGACGAAAGTCAAGTTATATCGGTCGCATGTCCAATCCAGATTATCTTTACTTTTTGAGAGCCCGACTATTTCCATAACCGATGAGCCATTTGCGTATTAAATTTCAGAGAAAAGAATGCTTACGCCTTTTAAATGACTCGATCGCATGTCTACTCCAGATTAGTTTTACTTTTTAAAAATCATACTATTTCCATAACCGATGAGCCATTCATGTATTAAAATTCAGAGAAAAGAATACTCACGCTTTTCAGTTTAACTTATTTGTCATTTCGATGAGACTTTACATTATATCGCTGTAACTCATCCAATATTAGGGGGTTTCGATTTGGTGCACGGAGTGTTGTGGACGGTAAAAACAATGAGTGCGCATCGACTATAACAAAATATGCGCACATAGCTGCGCATGCTTCAGTTGATGCGCACATGATATGCGCACTCGTTTTACCGTCTACAACTCTCCATTCACCAATTTCGAAAACTCACTAGTTTCTTTGACATAGGTAATCATGTGTATAACTGTTTAACGCAGTATGTTATACGGTTATAATTTGCTTTGAAGAATGCATTATGGTGATTAGAATATGTAATCAACTGAACGGAAGCTATATTATGATCCCTAGTAACGAATACGCCCGATCACCTCCATTTAACACGAATTTCTGTTCACTTGAAATCTCTGTAAATTGAGGGATTTTTTTGTCCTACTATGTTCAGGGACAGGTAATCGGGGAGGTGTTTAACCAAGATAAGAAAGATTTTCTGCACGACTTTACATTCGACTGGTATCCTTTCTTGCGCTGAATGCGCGTAATATTATGAATGATTGCGCGGAAGAAGGGATACTAGTCGAAAGTAAAGTCGTGCGTATAGTCTTTCTTATCTTGGTGAAATACCTCCCTGGTGACACAGTGAATGAAAAAGAGTCAGTTTGTTGGGTCTGGATACATTTGCATATGCCCTAGATCAGCACAATTCAGCTTTATTCTTTGTCCGGATGAGCCCCCTGTGATATGAATTATGTGTCCCTCTGTGCTCAAGAGCCGTTAGTCAGGTCACAAAGGACTCAACTGGATAAAAATCGGAATTATCTGTAACGTTTATATATTATTTGGGCCTTATCAGCCTATCTCATCAAAGTGATTAAAAAACATGCTTCATCCTTATTGAGAAAGCGCACAAAATGGGCAAGAAGACCCAGTATCACGTTTATTTATATTCATTGATCTATTGAATCTATTTTGTGTCTACATTGCAGAGTGCTTAAAATGATATTACGCCAAATTATTAAATTGAATTTGTAACAATTAGAAAAGTGACCCTTTAGGAATTAAACCACATATACAGACTAATTCAAATCGGTGAACCTATAAATTTGGCGTTTTTGTCCGGTCAAGGCTGGATTATTGCTAAAAATTTATTAACATAAAAGTGCAATTTGACCAATTATTTCGACACAATTATTGAAATTACTCGAATGGTCAATTATCGGAAATTATACTCTCCGAACAAATATTAGCCGAATGCATACAATCAATCCCGAAAGTGCAAATAATGAATGCAGAGGTGATTCTGATAAGAGTCAAATATCTACTGATCATGCCTTGTTTTATTAAAGGACACAATTTTTTACCAAACATTTCAAAATTGACTTGTGCTGCGCGGGACCAAATTTTGAGAGTTGAGACAGTCTGTAACAATCTGTAAAATTATCTATTATCTTAAACTTTTCGTCGTTACTATTGCGTTTCTGTAAATTGAATGCTAGCGTTATTATATTTATACATAGGCCTAACCACATTCTAACTTTACTACACACAGATATGTTGTGTTCAACTTCAGTTGTATAACAGTTTGAATATTAAAATTATCTTCTTTTTTTTATAGATCATAAGATTTTTTTATCTCATTTTCTCTCTTGTTTTAAGCATCGTGATATCACATGCCAAAAAATGGTATTTTACAAAACAGTATTGTGGTTGGTATCGATGATCACTATAATATTTCGCTTTGAGTTTCCCAGATTGCAGAAAACTAATATATATTTTATTTAGAATATTCCCAAAATATTTTTCAGCGGGAAGATCTGTAGAGTTGAATAGTTTTGTTCCAATGCCCATAATTTGGACGTGTCATCATTTCAAAGATTTAGCAGCAAGATCAAAATTACTCTAACAAAGCTTTTTTTCCCAGAAGAGAAACACTACGCCAAAGCTTCTTTGTATTCTAATTGTAATCGAACCACTCTAACGTATTATGCAATTGCACTATTCATAAATCCCGTTACATGATTAATGCAAAGGGCCAATGGTTCAAGTCAGCTATCTTTTAACATAAATTTAACTTTATTCTGTATGGTATTCATCAACGGCTAATTTATCACCACTCTCTCTGTTTTACAATCTACATATCAGCGAAAAGTGTGGGGTAATTTATTAACAACGGGTAGCGAACCGATGTAATGTCACAGTTCATAAAATGCGCCCATTTTCGATGCAATATATCATTACTTGGCTGAGTGGGCACAGGTCCCACGACCCTGGAAGGTTTTATTTAAATGAAATCATAAAATACAAGGATTAACTTCATTCGCATGAATAGGGTATGTAGGGGTTGATGAAATTTATGTTAATCATCTTTGTTTAATAGTTCTCACTTTTGCACATTGATATGTGTGCCCTGATGCGCTCACTAATAAGACTACTGTCATTAGTTGAACGTGTATATTTATTTACCCTGATTTCGCCGTGTCCATCTTAAGCTCATCGTGGTCATCTAGGTTAAAGTGAAAACCAAATATTGAACAATTTTGTTATAAATCTTTTCTCATTATGCTGAAGATTTTTTTCAATCTGGAATTGATTGTAGCAGAAAACTGAGCAATAATCAGCCTACAGAATTTCTTATCAGATCGGTCAAAAACATGTTTCAATAGTCCGTCTGTAAACAACATTTATTTATCGAGTTCTGGCATAAGCATGTGTATATCGATGTACATTATTTTATACTCTCTTAAAAGAAAAATCTCATTTACTATGAACAAAAAGACAAAGGAATTGGAAAACATAGCTTCTGTTCAGCATTCACAATGTAGCTAGATGCATTAAAAAGAAATTTACTTCCTTGTATTATATGGTGAAACGTTGAACATATGTCGCACCTGTTCAATGAATAAGCGAGGAAGGATATTTTACTTTGTGATCATGAAAGAATTGTAAATGCTTGAACGAAATTGCTCAATTTATCCGATTATTGTTTCCCTTCTGATCACAGGGATTGTAGGGTTCAATTTGAATTTGTGAAATCTTGATAGTCACGCATCTCTAAAACATTCGCCTTTCTCTCTTGTCACCCAACGGAAAACAACAATTACAACAACAGAAACAGCAACAACAATATCAAATAAAAGGAATATTTGTCATCTTTCCAGGAAGGACTAATGCTCCAATGTTCACTTCCAGTGATTAAATGCATGTCACCGATAAGTAGGATTCGTGAAGTCCGAAGGATTATGCTTTATGTCCAGACACATTGTACTTTCAATCAATTTCTCTTAGTACTTTGCTTGGCATGTTGAAACGGAGAGGCCGGGAAAAGAAACCCATCCATGCATTTTAATGAATTTATCTAAGCGAAAATGTTAATTCGTATGGGAATAGAGTGTTATTGATTTCTCGACATTTTTTCCATTTGTTTTCTTCGCTTCACTTTTACCATATCGCAGTTTGCTTTTCAGTCATGAGATACATATATACTACATTAACCATCTCGGAATGACCTCAAAATTGGTCCGTTTATAGGCAGAACTACCAAACTGAAATAATGGAAAAATATCCAATTGATATCTAAAGCAGAATTTAGATAACAAAGTGTCTGACCTGAACCAGAAATATTTACATTGAACTCTTTTTGGCCAAATCATCTGAATGTCATATTTAATTGTTTTTCCTGATAAACTAATATTTGTTCCAGTATACGATATAGAAATTGTAGACAGAGCTATACAGCGTAAGCGTTTGGTGTTAGAAAGTGACAAAAATTATTGATAAACTAGTCTTCTCAAAATGCCCATGGAGTTATATAGCTATCCAAAGGGCAACCCCATAATCATATAAACATAATCAAAGTGTCTAGGTTCCAGTTGATTTTTAAGAAAGTTGTTTCAGAACTGTTGTAACTCAGTAGATGAGCACCAACCTACATGCGTCAGATCTTTGGGAGGGTAACATTCACAATGGTTTTTGTTTTCTTGAATTTTTTCACAGAAAATTGTAGATTCATCTGATTCAGAAATACTTTGGTTTGTTCATGAGTTGAACAAAAATGTTTGTGTTAAAATTCCATCACCTATGATTACTATAAAGTGATTTTGATTCGTCAGATAATAGTTCGTAGCTGTAAATAGAATTGGCAAAATATTCTATTTATCAATTTGCATAGCATAGCATTGCACGATATAATCAAATTCCGTAAGATTAAGTCGAAAGCCAATTCGATGCTCATTTGTATTGCAATTCGAATCGGGACCAGCTTGTGATTATTATTCCTATACAGTTCAATATACTGCGTATGGCTATAGTACCCCCTGACCCACTTTATTTACGGAAATAGTTTATATCGTATTGCATGTATATACTTCATAACAAACATTTAGAATACTCCCATTGCATCCTCACTGGCCGCGTAAATCAGTTCAAACTCAAATTTTTCGTCATTGCACTTGTTAAATAGGACAGTATACCTTGGCATTCAATCAACGTAAATCATGTGTAATGAATTAATTATGGGCGTGCAGAATGCTTCTATAATTTGAAAACAAGTGCTCAATTGTTAATCAAAATAAAAAGGGCATCACCAATTTTGGCGCCCCTCTGGGTGATTTTGGCGCCCTTTTCACCTCAAATATTGCCCCCATAGTTCTGAACCGGGGTAGTTGCGCCCCAAAGCCCCACCCTCCCATGGTGCGTGCAGGCTATCTGAATATGATTCGCTTGATCATAACTCGTTTTATTCGTATCTCGTTTTGATATGACGTATAATTTGCTATTGGCTAAGCATAAGTCGAACGCCAGTTCAATGTTCCTTTGTAATGCTATTCGTATCGGAACCAGCTTCTGATCATTATGTCCACACATTTCAATACACAACGTACGGATCTATTGTCCATTGACCCCCTTTATTTTACGGAAATAGTTTATATCGTACTGCGTGTACTTCACAACAAATATTTGGAATACTCTCATCGCATCATCAGTGGCCGCACAATCAGTTCAAACTCGAATTTTACTTCATTACGCTTGTTAGATATGACAGTATACCTTGGCATTCAATCAACGTAAATCGTGTGTGATGAATTCATTATGGGCGTGCAGAATGCTTCTATAATTTGAAATCAAGCGCTCAAATCATTGATTGCAATTAAATTAAACTGTACCCATGCGACCTTGAAACGGAGCCATCCTTGGTCCTTTCGCTCCAGAAAATACATTTTTAGGCAGACATTTGGACTCATGATTAAAGGAAAGGATTTGAAATTCTGGAGAGGGGTACTATATTCACCTGCTTTCTTTCCAAATTTACTCCGCAGTAGAATGTTCAATTCTCTTTCGAGAACATTTCATTTGTCATTTTATCGAATTCAATCTTCATCCCAAAAGAACGTGTTAAAAAAGTTAAAAGTTGTCAATTTCATGGAAAATAGCTTTACACAATTGTGACTTTAATTGGCAATGACTAGTGGTTATTTTCATTTCACAAAACTTATTAAATAGTGTTTTTAACTAAAATAATTTGTTGTTACTCTAGAAATGAGGCTCAAATGAAAAGAAAAAGTTAAATTGCTTTTCTTAGTATGCAAAGCTTTCAATAGTTTCTAATAAGAAATTGAAGCATTTTCTTCATTTCTCCGTAAACATTCCCTTATTTCCAGCGCTTTTCTCTTTAAACTTTAATCTTCATATAACCTTCAATGATATTTGCTCACTCACTCTCACTACAAATGACAATTAAACGGCAGGGAAAGTGCTCCTGATTTTATGTGCCCATGTCATTTTGGGTCTATTGCTGAACATATTAGCATTGATGTGGTGTAATGCGAGTAGTTTTGTTGACATGCTATAGCTCAACGGTCCAATATAGTCAATGAATCTAAGCTAGATTAGCCAATAATAGTTTTGATTGACAGTCTGAATCATCATAATTTGAGATGTATCTACTTTGATTTCTACATAATTTGTAATCGTATCATCTATTTATTTTGCATTAAATTTGTTTCTGGTTAATGAATGATCATCTTTAGCTTGTAAAGATAACCGCTCTCCGCTTTAAGGCATTCTCGAGTAATACCAACTCATCTAAAACTGCGAATAAATTTAATTGTATAATCCTCTTGACATGTCTGGAAATTTGACAGAATGAGAATATTCTAAAGGAGAGGATTGTCAGAGCAAAAAATCGGGGTTTTCCCCGTTTGCTATGTAGCCCCTAAGGTTTGCCAGTGCATGTTGCCTTGGCGTAGAGAGGTAAAAAGGCGGCCGCACACAAATAAAATTAAAATGATTGTTGTTCAAGCCAACAAAATTGGAGCTATCTCTAAAGCACTGGAAAAGCAGGTAAATATTTGTTTATGATCATGCTTCGGATTTTATTTGTGTTAACAAACACAACCCACCATCTACTTGTATGGTGTTTGTTATACTACCGTATCAGCAGAAATAGTATTGCGTCCAAATCTTAATAAGCATTTAACCCATCAAGCAGCAACCATCATAAATATGATTAGAATTACGCGGAAATACCTTCTCCCCACATAATGATAATTCAAGATGTCATTCATATTTTAGCCCCTGTGTCGATGGACCTGTAATGAACCAATAGCATTCATGCATGGAAGATATGTTAACTACGAAGCCCAAAAACTAATGAATGGTCAAAGCGATTTTTTTTTCAAGAGTATCCATCCACTTAATAGGCTTTCTGAGCTTTAATTGAGTGTGAAATCTGTTGGACATATCATTTTATCAGTTCTCGGATATGAGAAAATGTTCTGTATACAAATGTTTCGGTTTAGTCATGGACCTACTTAATATGGAAAGCCAACGATTGATATACCTTTGAAGACGAGATCCGCTGAAATATATGAAAGACAAAAAACTTTCGGCGCTCATTTTAGGCGACATTATTATATCTTTGTTTTGTTATTTTTTTGTTTTAGTCTTTTTAACATTTATCAACGTACCCGCCCCAGAAATAAGCTAAGTTATACACAAATATGTGAATGACGCATGCGCATTGTGCACGGAGCGGTTGTGTGGTTTGGTTTAAGGTGTGTTACTCAATAACTTAAAATTTATGATGATTTCATTTTTAGCACCGGTGAGCCCAGGCCATTACAATCAGACGGTGTTCATTGGCTATAACGGTCACGAACTAGAGGCCGACTCACACCTTTGCGTTTTTAGCCTGCGTCGGTCAAGCGTATTAATTTTGACAACTATAGTTGCTCCCTAGACACACAAAGACGCAGGTCATGCGGTGGACTGGTGTTTGGCGTACGCTCCTGTAGCACAAGCCGAACATCAGTCCACCGTCTGATCAGCGTATACTGCGCGCTGGGGAGCGTTTTTAATTTCCAAAACGCTGGGGCGACGCAGGCTAAATAACGCAAAGGTGTGAATCGGCTTTATGCATGGCTTGGATAAATGAGGCGAATGCTCAGTTGACAAATGATTCTGTTTAAAAGTTTAGATGAGCAATTTCATTTTAAGGGTGTGAATCCAGGACCTCGTTTATAAAAGATAATGATGCATACACGTCACTATGGGCCGGAGGAACAAAGGATTCGGATAAAGTAAACAACTTCCATTCAAGCACCTGACCTGATTTGTTCAGTCTATAGTTTTAATGGTGTATATACCTACTAGTAGCTTTATTTGTCTGAAATTGTTGATTTGATTTATTCAATGATTTATTTAACGTTTTTTATCCAAAAAAAAATCAATTCAAGCATTCACAATAGGTAGATGAACATACAATATATTTAAGGTCCTCTTAGTTTGTAGAGATATATTGACCAGGTCGCACCTGTTCAGTGAACAATTACAGTAGCTCTTTTATTTCGTGATCATGATGATATTGTGAAGGGTTGAATGAAGTTGTTTACTTTGTCCAATTCATTTGACCCCACTGCTTACAGTGTCGGGGGGGGGGGGGGGGGGGCGAACGGCACCTTTCTGAATGTGGACTTATATGCGGAAACACATACACGGCACCTTTCTGAATGTGGACTTATATGCGGAAACACATACAATATTTGCGACGCCTCGACGATTCCGGCTCCTACAAATTTCTTGATCAGAATTTTGGGTCAATTTATGTTTTCTCTTTTTCATTATATTTACCCCTTGGACGAAGAAACATTTTCTGGTATTTCTTTTCTCAATTCTCGATTTGCAGTTAAGACGTATGCGGCGGATAGTTGAAATACAGGGCCTTATGAAAAAGGCAATTTAGAAATAATGGAAACGGAATTGAATTGAACACGCTTTACAGAAGCCTCGACCATGCAAGAATCGAAAGGCACGGTTCTAGCATTAATGATTTGTAAATGATTTGCTATGGATCACAACACCTTAGCAACACCCCTAGCACTAGGAGATACAAATGAGGAGAAAGACTTGGTGGGGAAAAGGAGAGAGGGGTGAGAGAAAGAGACGATGAAGCGGGTCAGAGATGGGGCAGATTTTGAAGTAGATTGTGCCAAAGGCATGAATTCCATGAGTATACATTCCTGCAAAGTGTTGCAAGAATTCTAAAAGTATCGGAGACCGGAATAGAGGAATGATTCCATTGATAAAATCATCTTTCCATTATAAGTAGATATTTGAAATGGATAGAGATCATAATTATTAGATCTAACGTATCGAAACCAGCCAGAACTCCGCCAAAGGAGTTAAAATATATATCAATCTGGATATTTTGTTCGGAAAGAACTGTGGGCTATATTGCAGCACGAGAACTTAGAGTCATAGACTCTCCGTTGCAAATTATGTCATGGTATACATGGTATACGGCATGCTTCAGATATATTCTGAACATTATATGGAAGAAATTCGCTTTCAAAATTTGTTTCTGTAGACTTTACATCCATGGTGCTCATTATGCTTCTCATTGTTATTCTTTTTCTTTCTCATATCTCTTTCCCCTCTCCCCTCTTCCACCTCGTCTCCTTCTCTTTCCTCTTTCCCTCTCTATCTATCCTCTCTATCTCCCTCCCTCCCCCCTCTCTCCCTCTATCTCATTTGTCTTCTCTGTACCATTCTCGATAAGTCTATGTACGTATTCTTATTTATCGATGTTACTTATGATTCATGAGTAAATCATTTTGTAAGATATATCATCCATATTCATGACATTTCTCCTTCTTTATATCTCTATCGCTCTCTCTCTCTCTCTCTCTCTCTCTCTCTCTCTCTCACTCATTTCGTCGCATTTTCTTTGCACTCCCGTCACCCCCCCCCCTTTCTCCCCCTCTCTCTCCCTCTCTTTGTAAGGTCATCCATATTAGTAGATCATTTTGTAAAGTAGTTTTATATCTTCATAAGATATATCATCAACATTAATGATATTTCTCCTTCTTTATATCTCTCTCGTTCTCTCTCTCTCACACACTCATTTCGTCGCATTTTCTTTGCACTTCCGTCACCCCCCCCCTTCTCCCCCGCTCTCTCTCCCTCTCTTTGTCAGGTCATCCATGTTAGTAGATCATTTTGTAAAGTAGTTTTATATCTTCATAAGATATATCGTCAACATCAATGATATTTCTACTTTTTTATTTCATTCTCGCTCTCTCTCACTCACTTCGTCGCATTTTCTTCGCATTCCCGTTACCCCCTCCCCCCCCCCCCCCCCCCCAGTACCGAACGTATAATGGCGAGAGAAAATGAAGTTTGAATCCAAGTTGGATTATGAGTGGTGATCGAGCAGTCCCCTCAAATCATTGGTAACCGGGTAGTTGCCGATTAGTTATCGGGATGAATTGGCTATAATTATAATCTTATAATTGAGTTATTAATCAATATCAAGTTGTTACCATATTATCTACAACTGTACAGAAGTCTGCGTGCGATGCAAAAAACTGTAGCGACGTTTACGTTTGAATGACCCGACTACCTAGATTTTACACAACCCCAAATCAGCCCAGCTACATTATGGAACACTATCATGACTATGGTTAACCAATACCCAAGAGAGCTTAGAGTTTGTTCTGTGTTTCACATCACAATAAGCCATTTATGAGGAAAAAATGTCAAATTTGAAAAAGATGAAACATGCCATGCAGCTCGTGTGACCAATTCAATCAAGACTGTTGATACTGCGGTGCTTCTATTTAAAGAAATTTGAAGCTTCCTGAGCTTGTTCTTTATGGCTCAGATGGCGGGACGAGTGTCACTTAAATGGCGAAACTTCTTCCCGCGATTTCCATGATCGTCTGCTATTTCTGGTGCGCGTGTAACTTTAATGTACAGACAAGAGTGGGCTGAATAACAGGTCAATAAACTACTTGTATGTTGCGTGATACTCTTTCTATTTGTAACAGAAGTAGGTACGATTGCGGGGCTCTACTCTGTTAAACCGTCGAATGTTCTCAGGTTTGTG
>BQKZ01000012.1:0-14933 GCA_036244855.1 Temnopleurus reevesii
CGCTTTGTCATTATCATATGCATTTCCATTGTGATCTTTCCCCTAATTGCATTACCCTTCCAGACAATACGTTGTCATGGTTGTTAAACAGCTGACGTCCTAGGTTATATGATCAGGCAAAATCCTTGAAAATTACACTAAAGCTTGTTTTAGAAGGGAAGATATTATGCATCACACAAGAGACAGTAAAACATGATCTTGACATTCAAACCATTTTAAAGTCTCTCACTAATTCCAATATCAAAAGAATGCCACTTGATAGCCATGTCCTAATCTTTATATTTTATCTCCTAGGGATGGTTACTAAAAATTGAAATGTTTCTACATGTTAAGTATATCGGTGTAGGAAGCAAATTAAGACGTAGTTATTGCATCATTATATATTTTTTTCATTGACTAAATAGTTGATGTATATGTGTACATTGAGCGGGTTAATCAGCCATTGACCATTTCAGGGATTTTTAAAAAGACAACAAAATAATATCTTATCAAATGAACAAAATAATCAACAACAAAACGAAAAAAAAAACATACAAAAATTAAAAAAATGTTCAAACAAAGTATTAATTGTATACATGATAATTGGTTATATCATTATGATCTGATGATATTATCTTCATCATCTAAAGGAGGTACACGGTCACTTCCCAATATATGGATGTAACATGTGGATAAGAACATGTGCAAATAGTAACATTGCTGACAAATTGGCTCCCCAATAAGTATTAGATCTTTCGGTACAGGGATATCAATTATAAGCCAATAAGTATCATACATTTTGACACCCCTAATTTGGAAGCGATATCCCCGTTTCTGCGCCCTTCCTGTAAATCTCTTTTTTCCTCTTTACTCATATCGAAAAGCTGTACGGAAGTATCGAAAAGGCAAACTCAAAACAAACTAGTGATCAATCAAAAACTTTGGTGGAAGGTACTGCTAGGATATTAGTTTGCGCGATAAAGGTATATAAAGAAAAGCAGCGAGAATTTCATTATACTTCAATACCAATCCAAATCAGAATGATATGAAATTGATTTGTTTCTATCATCACTAAACATCTTTTTGGCAAACTTTGTCGGTTAAATTAATATTTTCTTATAGATTTGAACGAAAACAGGTGGACGGACGACTGTAATTCTTATTTGGTATACATTTATAAACCAAGGTGTGTACCTCTGTCGCTGGACAGCTTGGCTTGGAAAAGACATTCATCGGTGAAAGAAAATCATTTCTCTGGACTTTGTTGGCTGTTGAAAAAAACTTGTACGACTATACTAGAGGTATATTTTCATGGATTAGCCGTCATCTTTTGCACCGATCTCGGACTAAACCAAATAAGAAGGACTTTGGTTTAAAATGGATTCATCAGTAAATAACGGTAGGATGTTATTTCTCCAGATTTGTTCTCATTATTATATCAATCATACTCATTATCATTTAGTTTTGTTGTAAGTATGCTGTTTATTTAAATTAGACATTTAGAAAGAAAAGTACGTTTTTGTAAGAGACGATGATTTAAACTGACAGTTTGTCAAAAAAGTGAGCGCACCCCTATCATCTATGCTATGACACCACATCAATGTAACATACATTTCGTGATATATAAATGTAGTGAACAACAACGGTTTGAATAATAACATTGATACACAATGGCAGTTATCCGGTAAATTCTTCTAAATCCAGAAAAAAGATTACCTACAGGATAGGGCTCTACACACTTTTGTGACATATCATAAGTTTAAACCACAGAATCAGAAACTGGCTGCGATATGGAGAAAAAAAAACATTCTTGTTTCCGAATGAGACGTTTGAATGCGAGAATATGAATCATTAATGTAGTCTTGGATGGGCGAGAAAATAAATCGGAAATCTTACTTAAAGCAAGACAACCAACCTTTCATGAAAGGATCCTTTTTTCTCATGGGGACTCCGAGACCTGTTTAACCTACGAGTTTTTGGTTAGTGATGAAAGCGTTGTCACATGACATTGTATGTCCATTTTCCTATTAGCATTTATAATATGTTATGAATAAAAAATGATTGATGATTTCTTCTAATTAGGAAATGGAGTATGAGGCACATTTGGGGGTCATGACAGTTTGATATAAGTAACTTTGAAAACATTTATCAGGTGGATAGACATTTTTTTTAGACAGCTGTCCTTACGGTTACCTTAAAACACATTTACTTCAAGTTGCAAGGTCTGCAATTTGATCGATACACGTTGGTTACAAATTGGATGAGGCTAATTATTGTGTGACTGTCCTATACAAAGAAAGAGCCGTTATGGCTTATTTATCTTTCTAAAAATATGATAACAACAACAAAACTTTTTCGTTCCGGGTGTAGATCCAACCAAAGATTCTTACTTGTTGCTTTTATATAACGTCCTCACGCATTTAAATCAAGTATTATTCTCAAATCACACCCATATCTAATTCCTTGATAGTTCATGTCGCAACCTTAAAACATTCAAAGTATCGCGCAAAAGCTGTATACAAGCCTGTAAAAAGTAAACAGAAAGAAATCTTATTTAATGACATCCTCCATTGCCTCTTCAAACTAAGGCATCAAACCAATTATTGTCAGACAAAGAAAGTTTATTGTCATTTCGTTTACATCAAATCAAATCAAATCAAATCAAATCACATTCCAACTTTCCATGCAGTTCTTTTCCACACCTTGCAAAAAAATCATAAAAATGTTCTACACAATATGTAATTAAAAGGAACCAAAGCAAATGCTTCTCATATTGGAAAAGGTTCAATTTTCACTTATTGTTTGGTTCTTTTTAATACTGTGCGGTTGAAACGATTGCGTTATTCCTCTTTCGATATTCTGTATAAGTGTTCAAAAAATGAAAAAAAAAATATACGAGGTCCAAATATACGACTAATTCATACTTAGTTGTGATAAGAAAAATTCATTGAGAATAATTATGTGCATGCTATATCTTCTTCATTTGAATATATTAGCAGAGAAACTTGAAAAAAATTCAAGAGGCCTTAATAAAATGCTATCATTGAGGTTGCATCATCATGCACTGGGATGATTTCCTTCTCCTGTAGTGAACAATAATCTCAAGTATCAAATATACAAAGAATTACTTCAAAGTAATTCAAGAAAAACAAAACGGCAAATGCCCTTCAATTATGAGAATATTTGTCCTGACTAGTACCTTTAATGCACGATGGGTTGAATCATACTTCAAACCATGTGTCCTCATTTACTAATATATCTTAACCCATATGGTGAATAATCGTCTCATGATGGATATGACGAAGATTTAACCTTAGAATTTCTGAAAATGGAAACTTGAGAAAATGAAAAAGTATACACTGCAATACGTGCAATGACTGCTGTATTAGTATTATCATGATTATTTGTTATTGTATTCATTATCGAATAATTATCATATTTTATGTATAATTCGATGTCAGGTGATTCATTTTCAACGAGTTATATTCAGATATACTTAAAATACTGGAGCTCAACAACTGGCGTAAATATTCATTAATAAATGGTAAATGCCTTAAAGTCCTAATTTAGAAAGTTATATAGTTGATTTATAAAAAAACTAGCTCAGGAGGGCCGGCCATGTTTACTCCTTGTACCTATCTGTTATTCCGACAACTAAAAGTGTGAAATTAACAATCTAAGTACAGATAAAATATTACTTTGAATACAACCCCTATAGCTAACTGATCGCAGAGACGCCAACCATTCCAAAAATATTCATAACGATACAAATTATTTTGCAAATAACCAAACATCATTACTTTTTGTGAAGACGCGTGAGAAATTGGAATGTGATTATGAACGGAAAACAAAGCGTTGTTTGTCAAATAACATGAAATTCGCTGATATCATTATTAAGGGCGGATGTATTTTATAGCATGAGAAACAAAAACAAACCTTCATTGTCTTTTGAAGCGACACAGGAATAGGAATAGGTAATTACTGAGGTTTGCATTGTCATCATTATATATTTTCTATAAAAAAAATGATGCTTTGTGTTATATGCATTATCAGATTTGGACATGCTTCTAATTATGGCAAATATTTGCAACTAGCTAATATATGATTGTTATGTTTATAATTTAAATTGACTTTTAGTGTTCATTTGTCAGTTCAGTGTAATAGAGTTTGTGGACCTAGTTGCTAGTTGGTCATATATTACTTTCATTACCCGAGTTCGGAAGCCATAGCGAGCAAACAAACGGAACAAGAGGTTAAATCGGGTTCCGCTTCGATAAGTCCAGACCCGTTTAAAGGACCCACTCTCATCGTAACGTTTCTATCTTGCTCAGGCCCAGCATTTCTTGAAAACTATGAACGCTCCCCGAGCGCACAGTTTACACGCGGCAGATGGTGGAATGTCGTTGGGCTTGCGCTCATGGAGCGTATGACATGCGTTTTGTGCGTCCAGGGATTGTTTTTTATTTTAAAAAAGGCTATGCCAGCGCAGGCTAAAACACAGAGGTGTGAGTCGATCGTAAGCGCTGTAACATTGGGATGGGCGTTTCAGGAGTTGAATAGTGCAATAAACAGATTCCCTATAGGCTATCATGTTTCTTATTCTTAAATTGTATCCGCTTCAAAAATATTAATATCTTGGAGAAATGTATGTTCATCGTTCAATCATCATATTTATGAAAACCTCGTTAGATTTTAACCCCCTTGGGGTTACTCCTGTGAAAGTTTCTATGAAAGCCCTAAATTTAATAATTTATTCAGACGCTCATTACCAGTGCTCAAGAATTTGTGTGGCATATGTTCTGATCCAGGAAAATAATGATAATGATGATAAGAATAGTAATAACATTAATATTAATATAGCTTATTTAGTTGACTTAGGGGTAGAAGGCAGAACCCCCGACCCACTAAATGACTAAACATCCATTCTTCATACTCTCAACCAATCGATTCACACCAGCAATGCACGCCCCCATTAATCTATGTTGCGAACATCCCGATGTCCTGTTTTTGCTATCACCAACCCACATGTTGCAAGTAGATGTGTGTATATGTATGACTGCATATTGTGTGAGTAAACGTGTGTATGTATATATGTATGTGTGTATGTCTGTTGGTGTGCTTTTGTGTGGTTCATTAAGTAAGAATTATGGTGGGGTATATTCAGGCACTGCAGATCGTCTTAAAAGTGGAGGGGCTCTGTACTTCTAATAAGCGTGTTTGCTCGCATTTGCTGTAAATGTGTGTGTGTGGTGGGGCGCGCGTGTGTGTGTGTAATAAGCGTGTTTGCTCGCATTTGCTGTAAATGTGTGTGTGTGGTGGGGCGCGCGTGTGTGTGTGTTTTCTGAGAGGGTGGGCGGGGCTGCATTCCAAGCCCCCTCCTTCAGTCCCTAGCATGCATGAATGATGCTTCCGTTT
The DNA here is from genome assembly GCA_036244855.1 of Temnopleurus reevesii. NCBI lineage: Eukaryota > Metazoa > Echinodermata > Echinoidea > Temnopleuroida > Temnopleuridae > Temnopleurus > Temnopleurus reevesii. Next base: position 5,395 of record BQKZ01000012.1, read on the forward strand.
GGGGGAGAGAAATGCACTCTGAAGACCCAAATTACGTATATTTTCGTGCCACAGATTAGGATGACTAACATGTTTTTAAGGAATTGCTTACACTGTGATCTGGTTGATGATGGCTTAAAATTAATTTTTGTTTGATCAATCGAATTTCTGATATTAAATCACCTCTAATAACTAGTTTTGTCTATTCTAATTTTTCAGGGCGATTGAACCGCTCCAGCAGCATGTCACGATTACAAGATGAGGAAGATGAAGATGACAACCAACAAACCAGTCTGCATCCAGGAAACGGTTCAGCTCCCCATCCAGGCCACCGATACTACACCCCTCAGCCGGCCAAGAGGACAATCATGAAACCGGCTCCTAGAACCCAACACTCCATTAAACCTCAACTCTCGCAGAAAGCACTGACACCTCCCATTGAAGGCAATGGCCCCATCAGACAACACAAGCTCAGACTCACCATCCCGAAGCCTTCGGGAACTTTCGGAGGCCCCAGTCCCGATTCGGGAGGGATTACACCGGGAACAGCTGATGAGAGCTTTGATAGTGGAGTAGGGAGCGCAAGTGCAGGGGTGACTAGTAAACGAGCAATGAGACCACCTAGTGCTCAGCCGAGGACTGGTGGTCCAAAGACGAATAGCATGACCAGCACACCGAGTACAGCAGGGAGTAGTGTGAGTGTGTTCACACCCGAAGGTCTCCGAATCACTCCGGAATATATGGAAACTGAACCTATCCAACCGAAGAGAAAGGTACGACCAGTGAACTACAGTCCCTTTAAATACGGGTAGGGTGGTGGAATAAACCCTATTCCATCATAAAATATGGTTACATTTTTACCAGTTGACAAAGCAATATCCCTCCCCGACCATTCTTTAGCCAAAACACACAAACAGCGTTACTAAACAAAAAAGATAAAACAAACGCATGTGCACAAGCAAGTCATATCATGGCATACTGACGTGTACTTGTACACTTGTACATCCTTGTGAAATCTAACACAAGATTTGCTCATTAGATCACATTTTGTCATGTTCACGAAGTATCACGCTGACATAGGTTGCAAAGATCCAAACAATTAGGGAAAAGCCATAATTTCAGTGTTTCATAAACATGTACGACTATACGCACGACTGTTATGCATTTCTCACGTGCATACTATTTCAGGGGTAAAGACGAAGTATTCAAGGGAAAATTGTTCCCTTCTGTCATTAGATTTGAAATTCAATCTATATTCACCAATTGCTCACTTCTGAATATTCTTGATAAAGATTGGTTATGGATTATTTTGATTTCCTGTAAATTAATCCCGTTGATCAGGGTTCGCAAATCTTGACCTCGTCAAATTCCATTTCTCCCACGGTTCCAGGCTTACAATTTTAAGAAAATATGAATCTTTTTGTCTCGTATTTGGTTCCAAAGAAACTAAAATTAAAAGAGGAGTATACCCAAAGATAATCCTTTTTTTTAACAGGAGCATAAATAATTGGTTAGCAGAACAAAAAGAGGTTGATATAAAAGCGGACAAGTATATAACAAAAAAGTTATACATTTTGAGAGGTGTGAAAAAAAACCCCGAGCAAATCAAAGAAAATTTAAAGATGTGTTGCCAATTTGATGAGGTCACGGGTGCACTATCAAACATATTTTATTATATATTTATGGTGCAAAATCCATCATTTCTCCAGACAGAACGATACAATGTTTCTATCAATAAATAACATGCAAATAGGGGATCTACATTGTGTATTATGAAGATATGCTATGGCTAAAGTTAGGGAAATCATATTTTGAGGACAAAGACTTCACTTTATAACTTTGATACGAATATCATAAATGGTCAATTATGCACCAGTCACGTCATCAGTTGCCTAATGAAACCTTTCAATATATGTTGAAAGCATGAAATACAAGCTCATTAAAAATCAATGAGAATTTAACTCTAAAAGCTGAAATTTACATGAATCTCCCTCACATATAAGTATTTCTACTAATTATTGACACTATTTCCACGGAGAACAGGAAACTGTGCAAGTCAATCCCTTGGGATTGGATTACATTTTTGTTTTAAATAGGCATGGCTCGTCTGGCTTGTGACTCACCGAGCGCAATCGCTAATAAAATCAAGTTATTTGAGAGCTATGTTCTAAACATACGCCTAGAAATGACCTTTATATGAGCTTTAAAGACCTTCAATGTTTCTTATACTTTTCTTAAATAGAATTCAAATTGTGAAACTGAATGAAATTTTATTCTTAAAAAGTGTCCCTAAAATGCTTTATCTATTATATTTGTGGTTTTATTCCAAATGTTATATTCTTTATGATTGGATTTGATAAAAATGAACCTTCCACATTCGTTTAGGCTAGCTGCAGAAGTATGAAAAATGACAAAGGAAATCGTGACCAACTATTCCTATAAAACTGTAAAACGGAATCATTTGGATCAATGCCTGCACTTTGATGGATTTACTAATATGTATGTTTCTTGCCAACAAACGTAGTTATGTGCTATTCCTTTATTGATTTATAACAATTAAACTGCAATATGTTTATATTCATTACTTTTGGCCGTGTCTGGCAAGCATCGGACAAGTTGTCGGTATGTAAAAGACAACATTGGTGTATCGAGAACGCATAAGATTTGCATATATTAGTAAACCCGCCTACCAGCCAGAAATATCACATTAGACACAAATAAATCGTCACAATTGGACAATATTCCTCAAGAAGGAAAAAAAGAGTCGTAAATACGACCTCCAAAGTTAAGCTGCTTACCAAAAGACATTTGTAAACAATTTGATCGTTATGAATAAGTAAATAAATAAATGAATAACTCCTTATTTACTTGGCTCGCGAACAGATGAATCATTCAATTCAATTAGACTTTATTTAAGCATATTAAAAAATCACATCATATACAAAGGTACAAGTAATATAAAATGGTTGGGACCCTAAAGAAGCAGTGTTTTGCTTATAATAGAGGGCCCCTTGAACAAAAACATACAAGTATATATAACTTAATAAAACATTAATATATCATGCAACACTATTAGTTTGTTGTTTCATTTTGCATTACATAGCAGACAAGGATTTATTTTGTCTTCTTGACCAATTATGTACAATTAATTATTGTTTGCCTATTCAGCGCTGACGATAAGTGAGAAAATACTAGACTTACTGTGTTTTCTTTCATATCCATCTCTCCTAGGCCCCGGGAAAGCCCCCTGTGGGTCGTCGCAAATCAGACCCCCTCTCGAACAGCAGGATGAGGAAAGCTGCAACGGGGAATGACGAGGATACGGGTGCTAAACAAAGTGAGTAAAGAAAGGAAAACACATCAATAATGCTGCACAGTTCATCCCTAATACATTCTGTATCTATCAGTTGCGATCTTAAACATTTCTCATTTCTATCATTTTCAGTTTTTCAAACATTGCGCATGATCATGATGATGGAAAAACTACTTTTAAGCCGACTGTATGATTTTAGTCGAAGAATAATTCTTCATAATGATTACTTCATATTCATTCCAAAATTATTGCTATACATTACTAATTTTCTTCCGTCATCATCATCATCATCATCGATTGTTATTCTATCTTATAATTTAATTCTTCATTTATCAGATCATACGATTTTGTTAGCCAACGTCCCAGTAGACGTATTATGTGTAAATGTGTTTCGAGTATAGAAAGGAAAACACATCAATAATGCAGCACAGGTCATCCTTGTAAGGTTTTGTTTATCGATCAGCAGTAAATGTATTATCTATATAGGTGTTTGTGACATGGCAGGTCAGTGAACGATAGTACAAAATATGATCAACATGGCTATGAGGTTGGTTTCGATTCCAAAGATTTGATCACCTTGATACAATGATAAAATAATTCAAACATGTTAGAGAGAAAGGACAGTCCCTTGTTAGTAGTTGAATTCATTTGCCCAATCCATACCACTGTGTCGACATCATATGGACAAGCGAACAAGTTTGCTGCTCTCTACTCCATCTATTTAACCAAAAAATATTTCGATGTTAAAGTTCAGGATTCTGATCAAGCTATAGATTTATTTTTATTTTGTCGTCCGAGAGCTAATTGTCGACCCCCGGGGCCCTCACAGCATTGTTAGAGAAATCAACGATCTGACTGTATTCATGGTATTTTTGTTAGGTAGAAAGGTAGAACTACTTATGTAGCCATGAACTATGCGTTCAAGTCACTCCATTAGGGCAAGGGTAATCCACGCACGATTCAACGCATTCATTGTACACTCATACCACAATATCGACTAGATACATCATATTTTTATTGCAATATAACTGGTCAGCCTATTGTCATATTGGCATTGTGACGAGATTGAAAATAATTTCGATTGCATGATGTTAAATAAATCCATGTTTTATATGATTTTTGCATGTGCATGTCTCTTCCATCTAATTCATTATTTCAACCAGGTGCCTTGATTGTTACGTCACTCACGAGGTTTGACATATGAAATCCAAGCCTTTGAGAAGATTGTCATCATTATGGGGTGAGACACGTACGTTAAGGAAACTTCTTATGACTTATTTCACAAAGAAAATATTTTTTTAGATACATATTCTTGTAAGTATCCAATGTAAGGTTGGACAGGCGAATGGAACGTTATGTCACTGTTTAGTCTCTCTTGACTAGCTTGTTTAATAATCTCTCTTTACTACTTTGTTAAACAAGAACAATTCAATGAAATAATCAACTAAAATAGTTTTAGCCGGTTTATTGAGAGGGTTGAATTCGGACAAAGTGGACACTTTGGGAAGCATTCGTTTTTTCTTCTTTGAAGTAGACTGCTCAAATTGTAGCTTGAATACAAAATAAATTATTATGGTTGAAGTCTTTTGACACATAATCTAATGAAATAAAATGCATTATAGAATTCATAAGAATTACATCTATCACATCTCTAGCGGTATACCTATTTCAGAAATAAGTTTAACGTGCCATATTTCTGCACGTTTAATCACGAGGCAAACATTGGTTCATTAAAACAGAATCAATATGGTATCTTGTAAAAAATAAATATCCTCCATGACTTGAAGAGAACTCGAAGATGTACCAATTTGTACCGATGGGACAATCACTATAATTGCATCAGGGACTCACATCAATAGATGCTGAGCAATATTAAGCTCTTTTATTCTGTGGTAGAATACTATTGATACTGATGTACCTTCTGCGGGTTGAAATAATAATTCATATGTTATTCTATCATGACGTCATAGGGGTGACACGGAACAAGACACTGGATGGAGGAATATCTCCCGCCGAGATGGAGAAATACAACGGAAGTGGTAGCCGTCATCGCTACTTTACTCCCCAGCCAAGCAGGCGCAAGTTTAGCTTCAAAGATGGACACGGACGTGGCATCACGGGCAACACTTCTCCTGCATCTACCCTACCACATCATACAAGGTACCATGAAATGGTCTGACAAGTGTAATACAGGCTGAGCTGAAATTGACATGGCCATGGGGACAGGAGAAAGGGTGGGGCAAAATTGAAATAGCAAACTATTTTCTAGTGATCTTTGATGAGTATAACACCTTTCTATATTTTGTGACAAGGAAATAGTTTTCCCCATGAAATTCCTGGCCAAGGAGAGAAAAACAAATATAAAACACAAAGTACAAAAGGGCCTCGATATGTCATTTCCACGGATTTCCATTTTTTTTAATCAGACCCCAGACGGGGTACTTTAAGTAAACCAATACGAATCATGTGTACAAACAGTAATGTAATGCCAAGTAGACATATAGCTAATGGCTGACTCACTCCAATGTCATATCGTTGCGTTCTGTAAACAGATTTGCATGATAATTCACTTATTCACTGATCCTCCCGGAATAACAAACAGTAAAAACAAAGACATTTCTTGGGATAACAGAAGAATTTTATGAACAAATTAATTAACACTTTTACCTGTAGCATAATGTTCTGGAATATAAATTATATTATTTATTTTTTCGCGACCAGGATTCTTTTAATTTATATTTTACTAATTCAATTCGAGAGCGGATAAACATAAAGTGTGCCATTTACAAGTCTGGCAGTATAAGATTGAAACAGGAACCAGTTTGGGCTTTTCATTTAGATAGCGTCAAATAAATTACAAACACACCTTTACTCGCCCACATTAATAGAGACACAGTTACGGTACAAGCACAAATTCATAATTCAACATCGTGAGGAGTTGATAGTTCAGTTGTCGTTTTTGGTTGCCATGGTGCAAAGCCTTCGAGAATATTCCTCCTGCATGTCTTTCAAGCCAAAGTTAATTCTATTCTCACATGGAAAGATTTTACTTGAAGATAATTCAATTATCTTCCCACTAATTCACGCCCGCAATTAATGACGCAAATCCTTAGCTGGGAACTGTACGAACATACAGTTGAAAATTAATTTTTGAGTTGGCAGCATCCAAAGTTTTTAAATCGTATTAGAACATCAAGATCCAATAAAGAATCAGCAAAAATTTTAACGCATAATCTTGTACTAAAAGTAAACATACTTTGTATTTGACTTGAACAGTAGAAACTAAGAAACAGTCTTGAGAATATTTCTGGATAGCTTAGACGTGATCTTCCAACCACGATATAATATCATCAATATGTACTCTTGGAAACATAAATGAAGTACTTGAAATGCTTTTATGGAGCGAAACACATCAAACGCGTTTCATTTCTCTGGAATATATATGAAACCGCTTTAATGCCCTTTGAGTGTTAGAATTGTTGCAGTCTTCTTTATCTTTCAAGACTGATAGTTGTTACAGTCTGCAATACATTGAGATATTATCCAGTGTAGATTACTATTAATACGATTGATGATGGTAATACCCACATCCAGATCCCCCGTGGAACGTCTAGCAAACCAGATGCGAAGTCACAAGCAGCTTGATCGACCACCGAGCTCCGAGGCGACATCGAGTCCCGACACGACACCGGTCAAGAAGCCCAGGACACCAACCAAACCAGCGCCAGTGCCACCGGGTCAGAAGAACGCACCCGAGCCATATGACTTTGTCACCGATGAAGGTCAGTATTACAAGTCGATCAAACAAACACACATCACACACAAATACACACACATTAAAAGTGTGTTGCTCTTTTTACATCATAATTCTCAAGGATTCCGATCATTTAAACATTATTAGGTTGAAAATTGTTGTGTCATTTGTAGTCTAGGTGCATTTGAACCAAATGTAAAAAGGGGACATCAATATTGGGTATGAAATCAATCAGTATCATTTAATTTTACACGATAGATCTTACCTATTAAACAAATAGCCTATGCATGTTCATTTTTAGTTAATATTTGATTTTAAAGTATGTTTATATAATCCCCTACATTATGTTACAAAGAAAATTGTTGCAAAATTATTATTACCTTGTTAAATTGTTCAGAGGTGCATGCAGCGCACAAACATGTTGGTGGTGCTCGTCGAGCTCGTTCATTGAGTGGTAGCTCTCTACAGTCCATGAAGCGAAGACCTCTACCGACAGTGCCCCATCGACCTCGCTCAGGATCTGCATCAAGAGCTGACAAAGATATACCAACAGTGAGTATCCATGCCAGAAGAATCAAGGGTATACAATTTCTGGTATTCAAGATTCAAGATTCAAGATTCGAATCAAGATTCGTTCTATTTCATTTTCCATCCAAACAACAGTATTTGTCGATATACATCAAATAATAGAATGATTTTAAACATAGAAGTACAGATATATAATTGAAAGAGGATAAGTAAAAATGAAATTAGAACCAGCGATAAACAGTGCTTGTGAGAAGCTTGGCCATAAGAATAAATATTTACATATATATACATGGTATAATAAATTGTATGATTTATGATGACATTGTTGTCGGCCATTTTTTATTTATTTTTTTTTTTTATACTATCGGCCGAAATGAAAAGAAACTGTTTGATATGCCAATGGTCTTGCAAAAGAAAAAAAAACCCAGCATATCATTTACTCGAATTCTGACTGAACCTAAGGATTTTGACCTCATCATATTTTTCGTACTTATCATTTAGTATCTATTATTTATATAATTCTAATATCCAAAGTTGTCATATCACCAGAGAGGTTACAGCAGTCTTTGTTTTACTTATACCCTCAATTTCGATATTTTCAAGAATCGGATATTGTTGCCAAATGTTTAGAAAACCCCGATTTATTGGATAAATGAAATTGTCATTTTTGAAGTGGGGATCCCATACAACCAAAGGTGCAGAAGTTGAAATATTGTGAACATGGCATCACATGACTTGGGAATTAATCCATGATTGATAAAAAAAGAATTGTGTTAACACAGTAAAAATTATCACAACAAAAGGGTTTCTGTGGTGTGTTGAGGACTTATTTTGAACAACAACTTCATAACAATGTAAACACATCGAAGTGTCTTCATGATCTGATTGATCTCAGTATTATACAGATAATTTCCATTCTTTCTATTTCACGTATGTCATATTGCGTATTAACCATCCTGAGTATAATTGTAACAAAACAACGAGAAGAAAATTTATTAATCAGGGGCTGGACAATATGGTCGAATCGTTTTTGCTTGAACTTTGCTCCCCATTGTCAAATACTTGAGGTTTCATAAACTGACAAAATATGTCGAAAATATGTTTTGTTAATTTTTAGGTTTCGAACAAGGCCATCCAAAGGAAGAGACGCAACAGACAATCTGCCCCAGCTGGTCGAGTTGCAAGTATCCTCATCGATTCCAATACATCGCTCCACAATGCCGCCGCGCACTCAGGATCGTCGTCTGCACCAGGTGAAAAAAGGCGGGAAACTTTGCGCGAGGAGCTCCTCCGCTCCTTGGTGGACGGTAGTGCTCCCGTCAAGGAGACCTCCAACCTTCCCATCAAGATGTCAGGAGGAGGGGTCGTAGCGGAAAGCGAGAATATGACGAATAATCTAAGGCAGGTGGAGAACTCCTTGAAAGTTAATATGGTCCGGCAGAAGTCTGGCTATGACGAAACAGACTCGGCTCCAAAATATTCGACTCTGCCAGAAAAGGTTTGTAATGCCTTCCCTTTTTTGGAATTTGCTGCATGTCAAATTGTAATATTTATAAAGAGCCTAACTCTGTGGAATGTGTATGGTTTAAAATCACCAGGTTGCATGCTGGCTTGTACTGTCCAAAAGTTTATGCAATTAAAACTGATATCGGTTAGTAATAAATAATGTGTAAGAGTTAGTAAAGCTGTCTTTAAAACAAAGTTTGATTATTTCATGCGATCAAATGAGCGGACATCCCAACAATATCTTAAAATTGATTATATTCCGGAGGTTTGCATTTTTAAGGAAACAGCGTGCTTTTTAATAAGTTAAAGGCGGGACGACATAACATTTAGGGCGTGGCTAACTGACCGCTGCCATTTTGATTACGAAGATTGGCGAACAGAAAAATCACAGCATTTTTAACCTGGAATATCGAGCAAACAAGATATATTTTGCTAGCTTATATCTCGGCAATCGCATAC
>BQKZ01000012.1:15482-39548 GCA_036244855.1 Temnopleurus reevesii
GGGGGTCCGAACTTAAATACATCGGACCTTTTTAGGCAACTGATTGATTGAAAAGCGAACCCAACATTAAATTACATTCTCGCAACAAGCAATTACTTCATTACATTCCCCTCTGCGATGCTGTCTTTCATTACATAAAATAGGAGAGTGGGAATCATGTGATTACTTTTCTATATGACCAACCTCGTCAAATCATTTCACGTCCCCAGTCCGAACTTTGTCATGGAATGAAAAAACGTGATTCCAGAAAGCAGACAAAAAAGAGAAAAAATACCTTAACCAATTAGAACTGCAGAATGGAGGAGTGGGGGAGGGGAGGTGGTATTTATGGTATATAGAGGGCAGCGGCTCATTCGCTCCCCAAAATTAAATACAGTCCATCGGCAAAGGACTTAAATACACTAAGCGAAATGACCATCAACGCTACCGATGATCTTAGTTTTTATTTTACCTTTTATATGTGTAAGTCGGTGCCGGGGAAAGGTAGGGATGGGGTAGACATCGAATACGACAGAATGACATCCAGCCGATGTTTTGATTTGATGCTCTCTTTAAATCGTCTTCTAGGGGCCCTAGCCTAAAGAACAGGAAAAGCGGGATCGAAAACACTGTGTTACAACCAATTGACAAAATATTATAATGATTAAAATCGTAAATCAATAGCCCAATAAAATTATAAGCAAATAGTATCATTACAAGTGCACGGATTACCAGAGCATGAAATTAACAATATAGGACGATTTCTTCTTCCTAAGAATGTTTTATAATAACTTCATGAAATATTATAATTTTATATACTTTCTGAATTTTCTTCTATCATTATTTTCACAAATTAACAATCTTTATTTCATTTTCTATTAGCCAGATGTAATAATGGAAAATTCATTAACGTCTATATACGTATCAACGCAACATAATCTTCTTTTTATATAAGATATCTTAAATCATCATTTAGGCAATTGCCAAAACTGTAACATCAAATATCTCAAGCCAATTTAGCATTAAACATCTCAAAATCCATATTACATGCAGAATTGAAGCAATCCCACACCCGAAACGCGTTTCGTACTCATTACTCTATTGTCCTGCTGCTAACAAAGGGAAAACTCGTACAAGGCTCAATGAACCGTGCACGGACACGTACGCGCAACCACCCATACGATTTCCCTATATGCCTATGTACAAGAATCAATCCTCTATTTCCACAAAAGATAACTTCTTTATCGCTTAAATTACGAATTTCCTATGCACAAATTCCAAATTTGTTAACTTAATCATAAATTGTACAGTTTACTCGTTGCTTTACTTCACAATATAGACAAGATAATATCAATTTCTACGAATTATCACAATTTATAAGAAGTCAAAATAAACCATCCTTACCTAAAGAACAGGAAAAGCGGGGTGAAGGTCATATTCAAAATAATTGATACTGCCATCAACGACCTCCTTACATATATATATATTAAATAGCACAAGTCGTTTATATCTATGTTATGCTCAATTAAAATGAAGGATGAAAATATTAATCGTTAAGACATTACACAATTTTTTACTCTCTGATCATGTTACGATTTTGAATACGGGAATGACGTCTGGCTATTCCAACCTCTGCATTATTTCACGAAATTGTATCTTCTCTTTATCTCCAGCTAAAGGCCATCGTTGGTTTCCTGATCGGTCTAATCCTCGGTGGTCTTCTGTTCCTAGGACTCTACTACGGCCTCGACTACCCAATAATTCCGGCTGTCGTCATCACAGCCGTCTCAACCACCTTCATGGCCCTCTGTCTAGCATTTACAGGTACGATCTAAAAGTCGACAAAAATGTAAAGCATGGACTGGGGATATACGATTAATCGTAAAATTAAAATGCATCTGTTAATGCCTTCATTACTAGATCTGCAATTCGTTACTAAAAGTAGGAGCAAAGAATAGCTTACAGGGTGATATTGATTCTTTAAAAAATTCAGAACAGTTGATCGAGTGCAAAAGTCGCCGCACTGCATGTACAAAAGCGATCATTTTGCCGCTTGATAGAAATGGAAAGGAATAAAATATAAGTTCCCAAATATTTACAGGTAGGTTAACCAGATGCTCAACGTTACAAAAAAAATTGGGCATAGCATTTTATGACCATGAAATTTAAATTTGCTAGACCAATCAGGGAAGGCAAATTGTTGAAATTTTCCAGAATTTAAATTTTCATGTTTTTTCTATGCCATCTTCAATGAATGAACAAAAATTGATTCCACTTTTATTGCAGTCCGAGCGAGATGTGTCGCAGCTTTGATGGTACCGACGATCTGCACCTCTAGAGGGCGGGCTGCCTTCCTGACTTTCATTGTGACTCTCCTGTTGCGTGGACCTATCCATAACATCTACCTGAACTCAAACGAGGTTTCCACATCTATGACGTGCAGTGCACAGGTACGTCAGGAATTAATAAACATGCTTATATTTACCTTCAAGAATCCCCACAACTTGTTGTAGAAACCGATTTGGGTCAAATAAAGCATTTTCATAAGTGTTTGCTATTTTCAAGATTGTTTCTAATTAGGGGACAATTCCAAAACCTTTTGTGATGCTTAAGTAAAGAAATTTGAGATATTTGCGTATGCAAAATTTTCATGCGGTTGAAATCTTCTTCTCATGAAAGCTTTTTAATGAAAGCATGATCTTTAATTACAGGATAGGCTTTGTCAGCAATAGAAGACGTTGATCTGATCATATGACATTTTTTTTAACCATTTCTCACACATGGCCATAATGACTCAGATTATCTTGTATATAGATGATTTATCACTATTTATTATTATTATTTTTAAAAATATTTCTTGTTTGTACAAGTCTAGTTTTGTTTAGTTGAGATTAAGTTAATCGAAAAGTGTTGTTGCTCCTTGCCTAATCATTAAGTCTAGTCACGGTAATGTGTCGTTTGGCATATTGGATTTCTTGAACACTTCGTAAGGGACGCATCAAGGAATTAAAACTTATCTTTTTCATTATTTGCACCAACCTTGCCAATTACATTGGCCATTGTTAGATTATAACGATAATAATTGTAAGCATAATTATTAAATTAGCAATGAAAGAGATAAAATATAACCCATATTCTCGTGACTTTCTTCCCCAGCTTGCCTACAACCAAACAGTTGAAATACAACAAGCTGGTCAACGGGTCCTGGATGCCTATGTCAAAGGTCTTCTGGCAAGTGTGGACCAAATCGAATCTGCTGTGTCACAGGTTCAGAACATATTCCAACCCGTGGAGGACGGCTTAGGTGTGCTTAAAGATGGAATACAAGTAGGTTGCATTTTGGAATCGCATGCATTAACTGTGAACATAAAGGGAAAAGAGCGTAAACAAGAAATAATGTTCCTCTATACCATGAGGATAGCAGAAATATCATATGCATATTCGACCCTTTGCCGAATTACAAGAAACGGATTATGTTTTGTCTACTCAATCCGTTGTGAAGGCTTAAATTGGAATTTGCACTCTCTTTCTCCTTTATGTTCATAGTGGTATGACAGTCACACCGACAAACTAATAAATATTTGACAACAGACCAACATATATCATTGCATATGGACATGTCTGCTCGGAGACAGTCTAAAATAGTTTGGCGTTGTGACTATGCCATACTAGAATATTTGCATACAACAGTCGAATTGGTTTACAATTCTTCTTTATCTGAATATTTTGAAAGAGCATGGGCCAGAATGACCTGGAAATAAGTCCACTCGGGTCACTTTCGCCAAAATGAACAAAAAATAAAAGGATCTGATACGCCACATAAATGGTTTTTTTTTTCAGATGAAGAATCACATTAGAATTATATTCTCAATTATTGTTTATCCTCAACGGAATGTGGTCAAAGTGGACACATTTTCAGATCAAATCCGACCCGAATCACGAGAATAAATAAACAATAGCCGTCCAATCTCACTTGATGTCATGCAAGTTGCACCTTCTAAAAATGTGTAGAATGGCATTTGTTAATAATGATTGCATTAGAATGTTATTTGAAATTACTGCTGCTGGCATGTATAGCATGTACCCGATAGCTGCCTGAAAAGTGTCTCTTGTGCATCTCGTCTTTCCCTGAACATATTTGCATTTTGGACATTTGTTTGTAGTTCTGTCCGATGGTAATACTAGAGTATTTGACGTCTGATATCATTGCATTATCCTTTGTCTGATTGGTTATGTTTGCCTAAAGCGAATCAATGTTTTAGACCGCATCATGCTGTTGTTATCCACCTATCATTAACACGAAATAAACTATTTCCGAAAAGTTAACTAGAACGCAAACAATAGGTCCGTACACCGTGTATTGAACTGTGCGGACACAAAAATGACAAGCCGGTTCCGAATTCAATAGCGCTACAAAGGAGCATTGAAACTGCGTTCGACTTAACTTTTCGAAAATACTTCATATCGTGTTCATTACTCTTTTCCTCCCGTTCCACATTTTGACGCTGACGTTTCAATGAAACAGATGACCCAAATATTGAAATGATAAATTGTGCATAGCGGTATGGAGATATAAAATACCAATTGGTAACATCTTCTGGACTTTAGGTCAGCTTTTATTGGACCAAAGTCAAATGAACAGCCTAACGTGCTAGAAAATGAAGTGTAGCTTATGCTGCAACGCGCTGTTGCAATTGATGCGACAACAAATTAGTGATTGTCAAGCGAACAAGAGAAGTTATTACTGCCGAGGACCCAAAAGATCTCGTTGGTTTCTCCTTCTAGCAAGCATCGAAAGCTCTGAGAAAGGCTGCCGCTGCTTGCGATGATATTTTCGGATCAGCTAGAGATAAATGTAATATGGAAATAACCCGAGTGAAAGGTGACTGCAGGAAGGTCTTATCGGAAAGAAACTACTTGGATACATTTGGTAAGATCTGAGAGATTATAGAAGCACATCGTATCAAACCTCCCAAATATCAGTTAAAAGATCTCAAACTTGTTATAAACTAGATTTTAAAAATAAACTAAGTCTTTGTTACCAGATTAATGTGATTCTTTCCTCCACTGTCTAGTAACGTAGGACGCCTTACTGTTTCATTCTCATCCAATAGACCAATTACAATATGAAACGAAATAGTTTAATTCTTAAAAAAGTCTTGCTTTGTTAAGTTTACCTGATAATGAAATGGGTCAACCATATAATATGTTTTGTCGTTTCCTGAAATTGGGCAAGATTGGGCAAGATTGCTCTACCTTTATAAATTTACCGGAAAATGTACCTTTACGGCACTTAGAACTTTGAATTGTGCCATAATCAATATATTATATAAAAATAAGGTAAAGAAAATTTACATGTTGCATCTGTTTTCTAAAATCAAATATTTACACATGTTGCCAAAATATTACTTTGGGTTGGGTTACTCTATTCTTTAATCTTTTTATTGGAAATAATTCACATTTTGCACTCAAAGAATTATTATATCATCTATGCGAGAAAATGAAAATCATTGTTTTGTTAGGCAGCTCTATCATACCCGTATTTTTATTTTTGTGTGTATTATTTAGAGGAGACAAATGTATGTTAATTGATCGTAACTCTATATACATAATTTGCATGTTCATTTCAGACTTTCTTTGTAACGTATTCGACGTTGGGGTGTTGTGCGCTCCGTTGAGGATCGGTGATGTATGTGAGGTACCTGCCTATTTGGACCAAGCCATCGATAATTCTCTTCAGAGCACACGCGAAGCTATGCAGTCTGTGACAAACGCCTTTTCTGGAGATTTAGAGTTAACCCGGACATTAACGTACAACGTAAATCAGAGCACGACAGTTGATGAGATTCAGACAGCCATTCAAGAGGAACTAGACCAGGCGTACAATAAAGTTAACTGGATTCTGTCAATATCCGACAAGCTTCTTGCATTGACCTTTGTTTGGCTTTGCATCAAATGCTACAAATACCATTCGAGCTATCGTTCTAAAGAATCCTTTGATAATCAGTACATCACTGCTAAGTTTAAGAAGCTCGAATGTAGTCGCAAAGAGCGCGGAGCATCTCATCTACTACCCTTGAAGAAGCATGAAATGAATCATTTGATCGATGTAACCGCTCTGCGTCTGAGTAGAAATGAAAAGCGGTACCTGACGCGTGGACTATCCAGGGTTCTTCTACATGTAGTCATCGCTGGAACCCTCATATTCATCGATTTTGGACTCTACTGGCTTTTGTCAAAGATTCGAGAACATGGTCAGTATGAGGTGAATTTGTCCAGCGGAACAGGAGCTAGTGTCGACATTAGCGGTCCCAACAACGAGGACAATTTCATGAGCATCCTTGTTCGTCGTCTCTTTGTCGACGGCTTCGATGCTATCAACTACAACACCACCATCAACTCCTCACAGTGTTTGCCACAGCCCAGTGTACCGAACAAATATCTCTCGGTTGCGATAGGCTTTCTCTATCTGACTACCATCGTGATGGTATTGTCTCAGGCATACGCGCAGAGACTGCTCCGGTACATCGCGGCCTACTATTACCCCGAGAGAGAAGTGGAGCGAACTGCTTACCTCTACGGCCGCACTATGCAGAAGCGGAAGACACTAAAGAAGATGTTACGCGATGCCGTGAAGATAAACAAGAAAGAACAGGACGCCAATGAAAGAATCAGCATCATGGCGTACCTTGCCAGAAGATATCCCTGCTGCCAATCTCTGTTCGGTTTCTTCGGCTTCAAGAAGCAGCAATGTCTCGGCTGCCGATACCCTGATGACGGGTTACTTGTTTACTGTTCCGATAGACAATGTGATGGTGTTTACTGTGAAGAATGTGCAAGCTCATTGAAAGGAATATGCACAGTTTGTTATGATCTGATTAACGTAGGGCAACAGCCAAACGAAGCTGAACACCAATTGTGATTCGGTTGTACAGTACAAGAGTCAATCTGTAAATGTTGTAAATATACCGATGTATTTTAATATAATTGTTAAAAAGACTATAGGCATAGACAAGCAACTGCTAACATGGCAAATGTGGCATTATTATCCGATAGTACTATTCCTAAAATGCGATTTTGGACGATGATCCATATCATTTTGTGCAGTAGACGAAAGGCATATGCGTGGTATGGAACTATTTTCAACTAATTGAATTTAATTGATATTTTGTCTGGTTTTCTAGTCTTGCCATACCTTAGCCATCAATTACGGCCCGTGCATTGAAATGTTAGTAAATTTGTTTAACATATCATTTCATTCAAACTATCATTGTTAACCACCCGCTCAACCACCAAACCGACATTTGATAGGAAACACACAAAAAATTAAAGAAAATCGAGCAAAAATTGAATTTAGTTCGTCGACACAAAAGGAATTATCCGATGTTATTACCGGGTGTCTCCTGAAGTCGTATTTCACTTTCACTGATGTTTCATCGGTGTTACCACTCGACTCTGGCTCGTGAATTTTTATTTAAATGTATCCGAACAACTTATGGTGAACATCCGGTAAATCCATAACAATCCTCAACCTAAATATATTCACCGAGTATTCCTCTGTTATAGTCTAAAATGATGAATAGGTTGCGTTTTCAAAATTGACAGGTTTTGGAACCGCAACAATGACATATTTTGTTTCCCGCGAGTATTCTACTATACAAGCCATTATCATTTTCTGAA
Organism: Temnopleurus reevesii; assembly: GCA_036244855.1. Lineage (NCBI taxonomy): Eukaryota > Metazoa > Echinodermata > Echinoidea > Temnopleuroida > Temnopleuridae > Temnopleurus > Temnopleurus reevesii. The sequence continues at coordinate 23,142 of BQKZ01000012.1, forward strand.
AGATTTTTTTTTTAATTTGTCTTTGTCTGGTTAGTAATTTGCCATGTTTTTTTAAAGGCCCAAAATGTTCACTTATTTGTTTCGGATCGAAAAAGTACTATGAAATGTAGCGGTACTAAAATGGAATCGTCCCTGTAATTTTTTCCTATAGGAGCTATACGTTCCCCATCTCTCTTTGTACTATTCCTACACTGCATCTATGCATTTTAAAGAAAGCTAGTACTAGTTTGAAATGCTCGTTGTACTTTATGTTATAGAATCCATCTCTATTTGTATTACTATCATATTTATTATGCATCTCAAGAATATCTTTAACAACAGTACCTAATATTCTCTCTGTGTTAAGTACTTACTGTAACTAAGCCTAATTACATTGCCATGTTTTAATGCAGAAACACATAAAATGCACAGATCGATGTTGCAGGAACAGACACATTATGAGAGACGACTCTTTATGATATCAAATGTACTTATAATAATATTCATGTAATAGATTTGTCACATATTGATATCTTCATGAAATAATACATTCTATACAGTGAATAGGACATTTAAAATTTTTAAGTAGCGACAAAATTAATATGCACGGTTTTTAATTGCATATCGGGTAAGCATAACGTATTGTAAGCCAGGTGGCCGGGATATCATTTCAATTAGTGCTATCTGATGCAATTAGTGATATATAGTCCAATAAAGTACTTAAAACCTAAATATAAATTGTGCATGTCCATTATTCACTTTTCAAGCTCCGTCGATATCGGAACAAGATATTGTTTAATGTACATTGGGCTCATGCTAACTTGTGATTCTCGTCAAAGTAAATGGGGTCTCCAAATGTCTATTACATTAATTTAAAAATACATAAAATATTTGCTTGTCGGACCGAATGATCAACCTTTGTTGGCCGTTTGATTTTGATGCAATTATTCTATTTAAGAGAATAAATACCGAATTTTGAACACAGGTATCAAGTCCTACTGGCAAATGGGGGAGGGGCTGGAGGGGGGGAGATGTGTATAAGANCATATTTACAAAGTTCACGTTCATGCCATATTCCTTTGGCAAAATGTGTTATGGATTGATAGTAGGCACATTATATTGACAAACGGCAGAATAATATTTAGTAATCCCCAACTTGCACGAATTTAGCTTCACTACTTCAACGACTGAGGGGCGTTGTCATTTTCAGGGAGGTTTGCAGAAAAACCAGAACAAAACGTGTCTCGGCTCATGTAGAAGGTCAGACGATGTTTTTGATAAGCTTGTCACAGACGCTGAAATTTACACTGCGATACCATATCAAGAGTCCCACCGTGAAAACATTCGATGCGTATTGAGACATATTTTGAGAATATAGGATGGGTCTTGACAACCATCGAGAAAACACATCACTACCAGATATTTAAATGACTTGTAGGTCCTCCTGAAGGTACTACATCCGTCTTAATGGCATCATTCCTCGTGGTGCAAAACCGAAGGCCCGTTCGTACACTCCGTCACCACCGTCTCGTGACCATTTTTGCAAAACTTCTTAAGTCCATTAGAACCTCAACATGGTCATCGCGAGACAAGTATCGTGGTGATTGTCTAGATAACTCGCCACACTCGCCACACTTGTTTGACCATGCAGTATCAAGATGCATTCTAATAGTTGCTTAAATGGTGTCATGAACGCTGCGATTCCCTTACCTCTGTTATGTCTTCATCTTAGCCCAAAGTTCGAAACTGCTTTTGTGAGTGAAAGGTGGGCATAAGCGTGCCCTACAGCGATATAATATCGTGTCGTGCTTATATATTCTGGGCAGGCATTTGTATGGCAATTTTGTCACAACTGTAGCCTATACTCATGTTGACGAATGACTTATCTGTTTTGTTTTATATCAACGAAACAATATCCATGGGTACGAACCGTAGTTAGAGCCAAGCATTCATATTGCTTTATTTGTATCATAGCAGAGTTGTAGAGGTAGGTATTAAGAGCTCGTGTTCAGTTTGTCCTTCTATAGACCGTAAGCAGAAGATCAGTTGTAGTACTGGAGAGTCACACAATCATGGTAATCTGTATATTTCAGTATTCAGTATTCTGTTCAATGTCCATTCAAATCGTTTCTATTGTTCCTACAATGAAACGTTATATGGAAGAGGTGCTTCAATTTGGTGATAATTGACATTTTTCGACCATTTGGTCACTTTGTGACATAATGCAAATGGTTATGGTCGCAATTTATATACCCCAATGCCTATTAATGCGAAAGAACAGCATTTCCACGATGACTTTAATACTGATATGACGTCCTGCAATTGGATTTTCTCTGCTAGGAATATTGTACAAGAGGTGCTCGTAAAGGCCGAAGAAATCTGAAGTGCTTCAAGTTGATTGCATTGACATTTTGTGCGTGTTGAGTATCGCGACGAGACAATATTTTTCGTCAGAGGTGATCGATACTTCTGTGCTTCCTTTTGTTGCAGCTTGTCAAAATAGTATCATACATGAGTTACTTAGGTTCGATACCTTTGATCTCCCACAAATTAAACTTCCGATGTTCTTTCCATGGGTCCCAGGATTGCTGAGCTGTTTTCATTATGTGTTTTGTAATGATTTTCATGGATATCCCTGAGTAGATCCTCCTCGCCAATAGTCATGATGGCGTGTGCAGATGATCTTGGTCGACGGTCCCAAGAATTACCACGAACCATCAAAGACAAATTTCAAAAGAAATTGGTTTTTCGTAATAAACATTGCAAAGATTCTCCTTAATAATACGCAATTACAGTTTCACAAGTTAAAATCCAGCCAATCTTCTGGCTATGCATTAGACACTTGTTTCCTATTTAGTTCATTTTAATCAACAACAAATATAGATTGCTCCATGAATAATGATTTATGATCTGCTACATTTTCACTTAAAAATGACATTCTTTAAAAGGTTATGCTGCCTACTGAGAAAAATAAATTAATGACGACAATGTCTTGCACACCTCTAGGCTATAGGCAACGGACTTGGCAGAGCAACAAAGATCTGTAATACCTCCCTTGGCAATGCATACAATGATTGTGGTGGTGTTTTGTCTGCTGTTTACACTGATTGCAAAGCGGCACTGACGGAGAAGGCGATAACAGCAGGACTGGGTAAGTAAATCATTACATTTCTTTAAATCAACTATTCCAACTGAGGAACCAATGCTTTGAAATGTTTTCTCATCATATCTGCGTTCTTCACCTGCGTCGGCACAGGGGCTCACTGGACTTACAAATAAGACAGTGCATTGACGTTCGGCTTTTGAACGCATGACGTGTAACCAGCGTATTCATTCGCACGGGAAGTGTTTCGAAATTTTGAAAACGCTGGGCCAACGCAGGGTTAAATGAAAAAGGTGTGAGTACCGCGGCGTTAAACAAAATAAGTTCTAAACATGAATCTTTGTGTTTTGATACTAGTTTGGGTATTTCTCCTGGAGACAGCTGGTGCGTCATTCATCCATCGTGAAACGCCCCTACGATCCTAAGGGTTACAGGACCAGCAGTGAACAGTAGTAATCGATAGGTTGCGGGTTCGAATCCATTACTCCTATTATGTTTCTTGAATTATAGCATTTACGTTTTTAATTAACTATAATATGTTTGACCCTTATCTGATACAAAAAATGTTAAATTATCTCTTCACAAACATTTTGATAAACAATTGCATTTCCTTACAACTTATTTCATTTCAGCTGACGTGTGCAATATATTCCAGGTTGGTAACGTCTGCCAATTCTTCAAGCCAACCATCTGCGATGCTTCTATAGTTGGAGACAACATTGTGGCTAACAGCCTGAGCAACGCGGTAACTGAAATACAGGATGCCGTCCGGGTCTTCTCTGTTGACGTGGAGTTTGATCTGTTTAACGAGAATCTATTCAACGCCAGCACAACGTCTGAACATATACAGGCTGCTTTGTCACAAGAGCTAGATGAAGCATTTAGTTATGTAGACTGGGTCCTGTCTTTGTCCGACAAGCTCCTGGCTCTGTCGTTTGTTTGGCTCTGCTTCAAGTCATACATGTATTGCTGTAGCTACCGAACGAAAGATACATTCGACAACAAATACATCACCGCACAATTTAAGAAACTTGACAAAGCGCGCAAGAAGAATGAAAAACCATATCTCTTGCCATTGAAGAGGAACGAGCGAGATCGCCTGATCGATGTCGCTGCCGTGCGTCTCTGCAAATCTGAAAGGGAATATTTCAAACTTGGGCTTGCAACGGTTTTCCTGCATTCCGTGATCGCTGGACTTCTCATGTTCATTGACTTTGGTCTTTACTGGTTGCTGACTAAGATCAACGAGCACGGCGATGTCCAAATCGAAATATCCAGTGAATCTGGTATCGACATCGGTATAAATGGCGACGGCTTGATAGCTACATTCCTCAGCTTTTTCTTGACCGAAGGCTTAGTGACCAATTCTGCTTTCGATTCGTCACTCGATACCAAAGTATGCTTGCCAAAACCTGTCACACCTGATAAAAATTTAGCTATCATCATAAGCGTTCTCTACGCCGTGACCATACTGATGACGATGTCTCAGGCGTATGCGCAGCGGCTTCTTCGGTACATCGCAGCGTACTACTACCCTGAGCGGGAATGCGAACGCATTGCGTACCTTTACGGACGCACCTTGCAGAGTCGTGAAAAACTCATGAAGATGCTACGACAATCCGTGCAACGCAACAAGAAGGAAACAGACGCTTACAATAGAATCAGTATATCATCATACCTGATTATGAGGTATCCTGGTTGTAAGAGTCTCTTCACCATGTGTGGATTAAAAAAGAAGAAATGTTTGGGTTGCTCGATTCCAGATGATGGCTTCCTGGTGTATTGCTCAGATCCTAGATGTGACGGGGTTTATTGCGAAGAATGTGCCCGATCTCTGCAAGGAAATTGTTCGTTGTGTGAACTCACCATCAACATGAAAAAAGTACCTTCAGAAAATGAACATTAGCTCTGGAAATACACCTTAAAGATAGGTTACACTAAAAATATATTAAATAAGACATCAGTCGCGGATTACGAAGAATGTGTTACCAATCCATTCTCCAAACTATAGTACTATGGACGAATTAAACTCATTGTTATGCACCATACTGTCAACCAAAACCAAAGCTTTCCAAATCTTTATTTCACAAATCTAACATAAATTCGTTTTGATATAACACATTACGGAGTGAGTTTTATCAACGTAAGTGTTATCTCTGTATGAGAAACATGACAATAGCCATGGTATGCCTTTGAGATTTAAGAGGTTATGCAAGATTGTCGTATTCTAATTACCACTGCCACATTGCCTGCCATACTGTAAGTTATAAATTGCCGAAAACGGGGCAGATATACACCTCTGCATCTCAACATTCTCATAAAATTTATTTTCTAAAGATAATTATGTTACTACGTGGATGGAAGTGAGAACTATATGAACATGCCGAATAAACACTTTGTTATTATAACTATAGCTTAATGAAGATATGTACTGTGAATAATTAAATAGATATATGAAATATTGATTAATTAAATTAAGCTGTAATTAAGTTGTAATTTTTTTTACAAAGTGACCTGTGATTTGTAATATACAGACTGTACAAATGAAACGGTTTCATTTAAGACATAAACATGTATCAGAATACACGGGGGGGGGGGGGGGGGGGGGGGGGTAGGCGGCTGTTAGTGCTGGGCATTTTACAAGGCCAAGTGTGTCATTTGACTCGTTCATAGTTATGCTCCGGTCACATAGGACCCCGGAAGCAACACGATTCACCCCGACTCTTTGTTAACTCACAGTTAATTGCCTCCGAACAAAGAGTCGTGCTGAATCGTGTTGCTTCCGGGGCCCTATGTGACCGGGGCCTTACGGCAGATTTGTAAGGAGCACAGAAGGTGTTGGGGGACGAGAAGGTGTGTGTCCTGGGGAGGGGGGGGGGGGGGGGGGNTAAAAAAAAAGTCATTTGTCCATGCAACACTACGGCGATGGAATGAGAGACTCTAAAAAGGAACCATGGGGAATTGGTGATTGTGCACACCATCCTTGTGACGTAACTTACGCTGGATATTTCACCTTAAAGGTAAGTAAGAATAATTCGAAAATTATTTTATGTTAAACACGAAATCAAATTATTAAAGAAATGCTCTTTTACATAATACATAATGGGCATTCACCTTGTTCACCTTGACACAATGAGCTCAATGCATATCGACTATTATGTACTTGTGTTGCATTTAATTGTTGACTGTTTGACGTTATCTTCCTATTGCATCATGCATAATTTCTCTGTCAATTTAAGGACAGCAGCCCCGGTAAGTCTCAAGGCATGCGCATGGTTTTTGATATGCATCATTCAAGTAAAATAAATCTGCAATAAAAACGATATTAACATTGATTTTAACAAGGACTGTCTCTTTTTCCCATCCGCAGACTGCCGGAGAGGCGCTCGGTAAGGCAGCGATGGCCTGCAGTGATATCTTAGGGTCTGCTCACAGAAGCTGCTACAGAAACCTGAATAACGTCCATATCGAATGTCAGAAGTTTATGAGAAAAAATCAGGTCCCGGGAACCATAGGTAAATTCACTTTATATGTTTCACATGTGTGGCTCAGTGGTAAAGCGTCGGCCCCATGAATAGAAGGTTCAGGGTTCGATCCTCGGCCGAGTTATACCAAATACTTTTAAAATGGGACCATCTGCCTTCTTGGCAGATAATAAGAAGGGTAATAATAACTTTATGATGTGCAGGGCCCCTGGAAAAAAAAAAAAAAAAAAAAAAAGAAAAAACAAAGAAAAAATAAAAAAAATAATTAATTAATATAAAAAGGAAACCAAACAAAGAAATAAAATAAAAACAAAAAAATAAAAAAAAAAAAATAAAAAAAAAATAAAGAATTTTTTTTTAAATGAATACAGTGATTCTTTATACAGAGTGTCCCAATAAACATTTACCCGGTTAACTGACCATATTCAGGTTATTCCTTCACCTGCGTTTGTGGAGAGCATTTCGTAACCGGACGAATGAACCTTACCTAATAATTGAAATCGGACTTTTAGTGTCAATGAGGGCAACAAAAATCATGCAATAATTGTGATCTTACATTACTCCACCAATGCACTATCTGACTGGCTTGACCGGTTTTGATAGATAAAAATATACCTATATTTGTAAAGATATGTTTTGAATACAGCGAGTTTGTCGGTATTTTCCTTTGGGCACTCTGTGTAATAGATGGTGCATTCCAACCATCGTTAAACGCTTACTCCACGACAAATATAACTTGATTTGATTAAAAGCGCGAAAATTAGTTTGAGCAAAAACGTACAACAGATAAAGAAAGTTATGAATTTTTGAAAAAAATTGGAAAAAATGAAGAAAAGAAATGGGAAAATCTTGAAAAAATTGTTGATAACAATGTAATTTCTAACAGAGGGTAGATGGCAAGTTTACTAAACGAAACTTTTAATGTTGTCTCGAATCTTCAAACCAACTGGACATTTTAGTTCGCTGCATAATTTATGTCAAACTGACCGTATAATTTCATTTTGAAGAAATAAGCCAAGATTTTGTTAAAATGAGCTTCGTAATATTGATTGTAGGAAGGCTGTAGGGATAGATGGTCTAAATCAGAAACTACTAAAATTATCAGCTGATATTATTTCCCGACCTATCATTCTCTTGTTTAATAAATCGCTGCAAACGTCCCAAATTCCGATGTATTTCAAAATTGCCAGAATAACTCCATTACATAAAACGGGTACGTTAGACGTCCATAATTTCAGACCTATTTCAATACTGCCCTCTCTGTCCAAAAGCAACTCTATTTGTACCTATCCGAAAATAATCTGTTATCCGGAAGACAGTCTGGTTTTAGACCATTACATTCAACAGCCACATGCCTAACAGAAATTTCTGATTGTCTTTTAAACAATATGAATAATGGTCATGTCACTGGCGGGATATTTCTTGATTTAAAGAAAGCCTTTGATGTTATACCTGATAATATTATTCTCGATAAACTGGAGTTTTATGGATTCGATGCAATAACTCAACAATGGTTTAAATTATATTTAATTGAGAGGCAACAATGTGTTGTTGTTGATGACCAAAGTAGTGAATTTTTATCTGTTAAGTCAGGTGTGCCCCAGGGCTCTATCCTCGGCCCGCCTATTTTTACGTCGTATATAAATGATATCAATAATATAAAAATTCATGATAATTCTAAAATTTCTCTCTATGCAGATGATACGGCCATTTTTAATAATTCATATACTATACGGGAAGTCTAGGTTAATTTACAAAATTGGTTCCATTCAAAACTTTAGTAAATCTTTATTATGCATTGATCTTTCCTCATATAGATTATTGCAATACTGCATGGGGCAACTGTTCAATTACCAATCTAAATAAATTAAAAAAAACTACAAAATAGATACGCTCGAATGATTTTTAAATAAGGACTACAATACATCCCAGTGCTATTTACTTACTACTATGACCTGGCAATCAAGAGAACAAAGAATACAATTCAATTACTGTATATTAACCTTTAAAATTGTAAATCCCTGCATACTTAAAATTATTGATTCATAGGAGAACATATAACTATTGTCCACGGTACTCTTTGCTTCATATTCCGCATCCCAAAACTGAATTTAAAAAAAACACGTTCTTTTTCGTACAAAGCTAGTTACTTATTCAATAAACTTCCTATTGCTGCACAGTTATCAGATTCTCTGGCACCTTTTAAGCGTGCATGTCAAATTGCCCAAATGATATTATAATTTTCCTCCAAATTGTCACTTCTTACTACCAGGTGCTTTCCCAAGGGGGGGGGGGGGGTCTTTTCAAATAGACTCCAATTGGCAATATAGTTTTATTTAATGTTCTTTCTGTTTTGTATTTTAATTATGTATTTGAATGATAATGTATTTTCCTATTCATCTTTATTCATGTTTTCTTTTGCTGCTCAACCATATGTATGTATTCTATTGTTGTTTTTGCTGTATTTTTTCATGTATGCAAGTACACAGAGCGTGCTTGTAAAGCAGTTTTTACAACTGAATGCACCTACCCTGTTTTTAAAGAAGACTATAATAAATAATAAGAAATCTAAAGATTTTTAAAATAGTTTAGATCACGTGACATGACATTGTGATGACGTACGTTCGTCACTTCTCTATACAATTAGCTTATTATATATCATTACTTTTTAATACATGATCATTTAATCTTTAGATAAAATTACTATTTGTTGATGAATTAGATTGAATATATATTCAACAATTATGATCAATGAATGTATAGACCTAAAATTAGTCTTGTATAAAAGATGAAACGATGAATTAATAAATAAATATGATTTTAATAAACGATTAATAATAAGATTCTTATTAACAGCAAATTATTCCGAAAGAAACCAGATTTTTTTTCTCGTTGTGAGAAACGAGTTTTCATTTTCCAATATATCTCAATTAATGTAGGGGGAAATGTGTTACATTGCTGGTAAATTTTTATTTTCACAACATACTAATAAAAGCTTCTCAGGATAAAACCTGTTCCGTTTTCATAGAACCAGTATCCGCGCTTTTATAACAGTGAAGCACGGAAACTTACCCTGGTTGTTGCGTTTGTCGTCACATTTCACCAATCCTTTTTTTTTTTTTTTTTTTTTTTTTTTTTTTTTTTTTTTTTTTTTTGAGCGTGGAGTCCTCCTTTAATATGAAGCATAAATGCTTCAAGAAAGAGAATACAAGGAAGACATATAAATGTGGCAATCTAACTTGATTCATGATTAAAACCAAGCTTCTCCCATGTCTTTTCAAACTTTAGGTCAAGTATGTGAAATCTTCAACGCTGAATCGGTGTGTCAGCTCCTCCGAGTGAACAGCATCTGCGCCACTCCAAAGTACGTTGATGGTGTAGTGAACAATGCTCTACACGGTACACGCCTCGCCATGCAGGATGTAGTGGACACCTTCTCAGCCGATGTTGATTTCTCCAGGTACTTCGAGAAGCAGTCCAACGCAAGCACAACCTCTGAAGACATTCAAGCAGCTATCTCACAAGAGCTGGATGAAGCATACAGTTATGTAGACTGGGTCTTATCTTTCTCAGACAAGCTCCTGGCCCTGTCGTTTGTTTGGCTATTCTTCAAGTCTTACATGTATTACTGCAGCTACTGCACTAAAGATACCTTCGACAATCAATACGTCACCGCGCAGTTTAAGAGACTCGATAAATCGCGCAAGAAGAATCAACAACCGTATGTTCTGCCATTGAAAAAGAACGAACGGAATCGTCTTATAGACGTTACCGCTGTTCGTCTCTGTAAATCCGAGAGGGGCTATTTCAAATTCGGACTTGCAACTGTTTGTCTTCATTCTATCATCGCTGGAATTCTAATGTTGGTTGACTTTGGTCTGTACTGGTTGTTGGCTACAATCAGAAAACACGGTGACGTACAGGTCACTGCTTCCGGTCAGGGTGGTACCGATATCGTCATCGGAGGCAAGGGCGTGGTCGCTGATGTCGTCAATATTCTTCTCAACGAGGGCTTCAAGGCAACAACTGCTTTCAATACATCACTCGACACCACGATATGCTTACCGCAGCCAGTCATACCTGATAGAAACTTAGCAATCATCATAAGCGTGTTGTACTTGGTGACTATCCTGATGACCCTGTCGCAGGCGTACGCACAGCGTCTACAGCGTTACATCGCAGCGTACTTCTACCCTGAGAGAGAAGCTGAACGTATCATATACCTATACGGTCGCACCCTGCAGAAGCGACAGACGCTAATGACAATTCTCAACCAAACCGTGCAACGCAACAAGAAAGAAAATGACGCTACTAATAGAGTGAGTATCTCGTCGTATCTTACAATGAGGTATCCTGGTTGCAAGTGTCTCTTCACGATGTGTGGCTTCAAGCAGACCAAGTGTTTAGGTTGCTCGGGTCCTGATGATGGTCTTTTCGTCTATTGCTCAGATCCTGGATGTGATGGGGTTTATTGCGAAGAGTGTGCCAGATCACTACAAGGAATATGCTCGCTATGCGATCTTACCATTAAGATGGGGAAAGAAGCAATAGAAAATGATTATAAACTGTCATAAAAATATTGCTCTGTTTTATCGTTTTGTTTGAATGAAGACTAATCTGCATGTGAAGGAGAAAGTGTCAATATATCAGAATGAAAAACGGAAAGAAATACAAAAACTATGATGCAAGCACCCAAGTTCTATTATGGATAAATCGATTCAGAAGGAAAATATTCAAAACTTGGAAAATATTTGTTTTCATTCTTCATTGATTCTTCAACGGAATTTAGATAAAATCTTCTTTGATTTTCTTTTTCTGGGTGCAGATTACACAGGACATATCCATAAGTTGTGTTGAAATGTCACAAACAGGATTTGAAGGCGAATATTATGATATTTATGCGTGCCTTGCTTTGTCATATAAAGACATAATGTATATATTTATTTTGCGTATGTATTCAGCATTAATTCTTTTCCAGTCTTGGAAGATCTATAAGCTTTCATTTTTGCTATGTGAATTATTTTTTTCATCAAATTAAAAACGCTAACTATCTCAGTCTATATACTTATATGTCCCAGGGGAAAAAATATTTGTAGAAAATATATTTCTACACACAGATCCTATTAAATTCATTTTCAACTGGTCACACCATATTATCCAAACGACAACTTTCGATATTTTGTACAAAATTCCTTCTAAAAAAATCAGAGAAATTATCAAAACATGCAATTTACTATTATTCTGATGTGACTTTTCCATTGGTTGTTTGAATTCAATGTTTATAACAATTTTGATGACCTTATGATGTTACATATGTGTATTTTGTTTAGAATGACCAGATGCATGTCGTTTAAAACAATAGGTTTACTTCGCATTTCAGAAAATACGTAGGATGCAATCGATTTAAGAACGCTGGTTTCTTCCCCGGTGTATGAGGGATCGTAAAGTCCGTAAAATATGTTCCAGTAAGTCACAGAAGACGTATGGAACAATTGTTTTCACTAAATATAGGTCATTGTAGCATTTCCGGGGTATTAAAACTTAGAGGATTTAGCACTCTTGTTTGGATGATTCGACAGTAAGTATGAGTCACTTGGAAAGCTCATGAACAACCCAATCCTCCCCAACGCAAACAAGATTAAAAAATACCATTACGTTTTAACGCCCAAATTCAGAGATATTTTTGAGCAGGCNTTCCCAACTAAGCCAACATAAAAATGAAGAAAAAATATTATAAAATATATGAAACACATTTGGACTCTCTTTCAGTAAAAAGGGTATTGATAATGGTATAATACATCAATACAGATCAACTTGTATTTTCATAATAGTGGACCTTTAAGAACGCTGGTTTCTTCCCCGGTGTATGAGGGGATCATAATGTCAGTGAAATATGTCCCGGTAAGTCACAGAAGACGTATGGAATAATTGTTTTCACTAAATATAGGTCATTGTAGCATTTCCGGGGTATTAAAACAGAGGCCCGTATTCCGATAGCGAGGTTTAAGTTAACCCTGGTCTAAACCTGTGGTTTAAGTATGGAAAGCCAAAAGAGGCTGGAAGCTTTAACAGTCAATGTTTAATTTACCAGCACATATGGTATTCATATTATATTAAACTGTCTCGGAATGAAAACCTGAATAGTTTTCTACATTATTGGAGCACTGGAAAAGAGAGCAGTTAACATACGAATTATTCATTGTGAATGAAGGTTTAGCACTTTTGGCTACCCATACTTAAACCACATATTTAGACCAGGGTTAACTTAAACCTCGCTATCGGAATACGGGCCAGCACTCTTGTTTGGATGATTGGACAGTAAGTTTGAGTCACTTGGAAATCTCATGAACAACCCAATCCTCCCCAACGCAAACAAGATTAAAAAATACCATTACGTTTTAACGCCCAAATTCAGAGATATTTTTGAGCAGGTATGAACTTTGACGGCCGGACAATATTTTACACGAAGAACTTACACAAATGAGTTGTATTTCTGAAATTTGTCTTCTTCTCTTTCTGTACAAGTTGGGGTCGTTCTTCTGAAAAATAATAACTTTTCATCTCATTTTTATGTTGGATCTTGCAGCACATCTGCAATAGAAACAGACTTGTAATTTTACATGTATAATAATCAAATCTTAGATGACAAGATGTTTTATCCGTCATGTGTTATATATATTTCATTGACTGATGAATAAATGTTATCACTGTGAATTATTCGCTTATTTAGAAATTATAAAGTTTTTATTCAATGTGAGATTGTAATAAATATTATAAATCTATGAGCATAAAATGACTGTTTGCTTGTTTTATTGTCGTTGCAGAATTCTAATGTAGAATCTTAATTACTACATTCTATGTCACACGCAGCTGTGCTAATTTCAAAGTCACATGCAATTTTAGGAATATGAATTATAATTTTCATGTAGTCATTATTCGAAGTAATTTGCCTGAGATCGATACGCCATGTGATTCCCCTCCTAAAACGTAACTGCCCGTCGCAGGATCAACTGTCCCGAGGGAACATAATTTTATTGTCCTGGTTATCTGCTTTGGAGAATGTATTGTCAGCATGGTAATTAAAGGCTTAGTGTTCTATGGGCAATTGGACAAAATTATCTACCCTCTTCTTGCTAAGACTAACTTCTTGTGCCATCAAACCAAGCTGTAATTGTAGAGCGCTCACGAAGAGTTGATAAGCGCTTTTTAAAAGCCATTCATTATCATTATTATTATTATGACATGTGGCACAAAAAGTTAAGACCTCATAGCAAGAAGAGGACAAGAAGGACCATTTCGTGCAATAGATCCACTGGATGGCGCTATCATAGATATTACTTAGTAGTACATGAATCCCAACATGAAACCCCGACCCCTTGTTTCAGATATAGGTTTCACTCGAAACAATTAAAACAATACAAACAAATAAATCAAATGCAAGTAAAGAAAACACAAAAAGATGAAAAAATTTAAAGGTTGTAATCCATAAAAAGCATTGCTTGTGGTTGGGCCCAAAGGAGCTATAAACCTGGCTACCATTGGCAATACAAGAATTAATCTTCTCCCATCCTCAGTAATCGTATATGAAGAAATAGTTTAATATTCACGTATATATATCGCGGTTCGATCCAGTTATTAGCAGAGTAGGGTCATTTTCATATTAGTCTAGCAGCTCAGAGATGACATGATAACATGATCAAAAATGATAAATAGGCCTATGTGTTTCATGATCACGATATAATCTATTTCCGAAAAATTAAGTCGAGCGCAAAGTCAATACTCCTTTGCAATGCTCTATATTCAGATCGGAACCGGCTTGTTAATGTTGTGTTCCGCACAGTTCAATACAATGCGTACGGCTCTATTGTCCATGTCCCACTCTATTTTGCGGAAATAGTTTATATCGTGTTCATGGAAATACATGTATCAGCTCAACCTTACTTCCTGGCGTAACATCCTCAATGTTTACGAAAGACCAAACCGCGTTTTTTACTTAACATTTTTACAAGTTTCATTAAACTGAATGATCTTCAATTGAGAAAAGTTTGAAATTATAAGAATGGAAATAAATGCTAATCAATATCGGACTTATACTGGAGAGATGGGAAGGTTTCACATCACATGGAGGATGCTTCAACAGGTACTGATTCGGTGCCTGGGAAACGACAGGGTCCCGTGGTGGTGATGAAGTAGTATATTCCAGTCTAAGAGAGATTCTGTTGCAAAAACACGCCTCTATTGAGATATTGATAATCCATACCGGGGGTATGGGAATTTTAGGACCATCTCCCTGCAATCCAAACCGGGGATATGGTAATTTTAGGAGCATCTCCCTGCTCCTGTGGCTATTGCCTCGCGAATTCCACCTGCTGGTTCTGCAGGTCGTGTTTCGTGGTCCTGTGATGGGCCACTTACAGTGGTGTCGTCAATGGAGAGGATGCTAGCCTCGATTTGGAGATACAAACAGCAGCATGATGAGATAGCAGTCCGAAGTTGATAAGGCCCATGTCACAGTGAAGCCGAGAAGCTACACGATCGAAAACGATTATTTTTTTTTCAGTTCATAGTTAGCTGCCTCAGAACAAAGAGTCGTGTTGAATCGTGTTCAATTGGATCTTCTATTGTGACTAGCTATTGCAATCAGCAGACCCTCATAGTGACTGGTAGTAGAATGTTTCAAATGGGAATAAAGGGGATAATAGCGGCGTTAGGCGACTGCTTAAAACCATGGAATGTAAACTAAGTATTTAGAATGTTGGATTCTGAGGGGAACAGAAAGAGCCAAGGAATGAAAGGTGATTGGTGCCGACAATATCTGATGGAAATAACAAAAGTGGGCTCATTTAAACTTAAAACCCAGTCACATACAAGCCTCGATTGAATAGGACTCAACACGATTCTTTGTTCATTTAACAGTCAACTGTCCCCGATCAAAGCGTTGTGTTGAATCATGTTCAATAAGTGCTTGAATCAGTTTTACTAACTACGGTCATCAAAAAAATCTTTAATGACGACGAAACTTTGTTAAGGTTCATGACTAGTCTGCCAGAACACTGCCCTTGAGTTTCGTTGTGCGCATACACAGAGAGTGATACGGGATATGCATTGCTAGAGCAATGCTGTATGTGTGTGATGTAATCATGCTCTGCGCATACACACACCGAAAGTCTAGGGTATGTGCTTGCAAACTAGTTCATAACCGACCATGGTCGCATTTTTGCACCATTAAACACTGCACAAAAGGGAGAATGAGTCTGGAACTGTTTCACAATTAAACACCCTCTCATCTGCTCATGTTGAGTTATATACCATTGTAAAGCTAGAGAGTTTAGCTCTCTAACGAATGCGAACACTAAGGCTAATATTTTTTTTTTTTTTTCAACATGAGATTGAAAATGCGAGGGATAATTTTCAGAAGACCCAACATGTCGCAGCAATGAGTATGGGCTGCTTCCCAAACAAAGGAAAAATTAAATGTACTTATAAATGTGTTTTAGTAAGCATGGTAAGAGGTCATATTTGTCTAATTAAATTTACTGCGAATACGAATTTGAAGAAAAATCGGCCAACTGATCTCTTTGATAGATTGGAGAAGGAGCGCTAGTTTTGACTCAGAAAAAGTGCAATGTTGTCTCAGAAAAGGAGGCACATCATGCGCACACCCAGGATTTTGATACCAGGGGGAGGGGGGGGGGGCTGAGCTCAAATTTGTCGCCCCCGGAGAGCACAGCTGGGCTGCCAATGTAAAAGCTATAAGGGTCATGTTTTAAGATACAATTGGGCACAAAATGACTGATTTTCCTCTTTCTTTTGGAACCGGGGGGGGGGGGGGGGGGGGGG
>BQKZ01000012.1:70000-81756 GCA_036244855.1 Temnopleurus reevesii
GGGGGGGGGTGGCAGGAGCCAACGATGTCTACCTTTTGCTGTAAATTGACTTCTACATTTGATGAGAAAAAGTACATAATAGTTTCCTTTTTCCAATTCTCACATGTGACCGGGGAACGTCTTGACAAAAAAAAAAGAGTGCTGAAGTGTGGAGGAGGGGAGGGAGCAATGTATTCTGATTTTATACATGGCCATTATGCTTGCACGAATTTAACTGGGAAATGGTTTTTGCAACCTCCCAAACACCCTCCTTTTGTTGCCAACAGATTACTCAATGATTTGAAGATATATAGTAGCATCTGTTCATATGGGTGTAAATAGAGGAAATGTGTTTTGATCATCATGGCCAATATAAAGGAGCATAGAAGAGTGAGGTCATGTACGTCTAGGCCTTTGTGTTCCCACCACAAGAGTTAAAGACCGCTGTGATGGTTTAGAAATTTAGTTATGAAGAGTACACATGAACAGAATATTGATATCTTACTGTCTGTTCGATTAAACGACCCGACTCATCCCCCCCCTACAAAACTTTCTGATCATGGATTATGCCGATTTCTTATACAATAGATGTTTATACAATACAATACAATGTTTGCTTGTTTATTTGTTTGTTATGTTCCAATGATAATAATCCTTTGTTTTGTGGATTGAAAATCAATAAACTAAATTGAAAATTGAAATTGAAATTGAAAATATACAATAAGCTAAAGCCTGGTGGTTGACATCACCGGTGAATTTTGTAACAGGGCTGGGGGGAGGGGGGGGGGGCTTTTTATTTGTCGTGTTTAGACAAACAATTATTATAATTCCTTGGTTTAGAATAGTTTCATACCTTTCCACATATCGTATTTAAAGGATGAAAGAACACCAGATAAATATTTTCAATCACTACGTCAACGTTATAAAAGAAGAATCACCAATTGAAAGCGCTTGGTTTTTGTTGTATACATGAGTGCGACCTTCCAAACAGAAATATTGCATGTCAGAGGGTGTGTGTGAGATTTGTTTGTATGTGTGCGTATGGGTGTGCGCGTGTGTTTACTAAGGTGTGGGTGAGCTTAAAGATTTGGAGAAAATTGACGGTGTGTGTGTTTTTTTTTTGTGTGTGTGTGTGTGTGTGTGTGTGTGTGACGAAACAAATGTTTTTGCGATGTTAGCCCAAAATGGTTGAATTAAATGCAAAGTGGTCAAGTTCAATACGTGAAACGGTGCATAAAAGCTTACATTTTATGAGGAAAAAATAATGACAAGAAACTCTTTGAGGAAAAAAAAGAAGAAATCTTCAAAAAGGTAAAAGATAAAAAAAATATATCCGATGGCGAATGGAACCCGGCCGGGTCGCAGGATGTAGATTCGTAGGTCTAGTGCTAGACAACTAGGCCATGATAGCTTGTGTGTTTTAACGAGAATTATTTAGCTATATATCTATATGACCCGAGGATGGCCGCATTGAATTTAACTAATTGGCAAACTCATTACATGAGTAGATGCATAAAGTTTACATTTTCTAAAGAAAAAGAAATTAGGACGAATATTTCAGTGACAAAAAAGAAATCGTCTTAAAATATGGAGTCGGATGGCGAGATAAGAGTCGCGCGTGCAGAACACGACACCACGAGTCTGTGTGTGTGTAGGTGTGTGTGTGTGTGTGTGCGTGTGTGTGTGTGTGTGTGGTGAAACAAAATATTTTGCGATGTTATCCAAAAAGGGTTGAATTAAATGCAAATGGTCAAGTTCAATACGTAATACGGTCCATAAAAGCTTACATTTTATAATGGAAAAGAAATTAGGACGAATATTTCAGTGACAAATAAGAAATCGTCTAAAAATATGGAGTCGGATGGCGAGATAAGAGTCGCGCGTGCAGAACACAACACCACGAGTCCGTGTGTGTGTGTGTGTGGCGGCATGGAACCGCGGACATCAAAGGATCGCCCTATCATCTTTTTAATTTGACCAGGTGTGTCACATTCATGACTCTGAGTTGTCGCTCCATTCATGACATCTCCCTGGTAAAACAAAAATGTCGAATCGGATTATGTTGGGACGCTATTGTGTCCATGGTCCATGGCTCGGACCATCAAAGGAAAAAAAACACAATAAATGTTCACCCTAATACTGAGTCTACGTTTCAGTGGACATCATTGTACCTACCAAGCATGAATATTTAGCAAGGCAGTGAGAAGATTGTGATTTGCATCATCGTATCAATATTTATTTCATTAGACTATTTTGGACGCAAGAGGGCACATTTTCAAAAACTAACGTCGATATGTGTGCTTCTGGTCAGCTTTTACGGTAGGCCTATATAAAGTTTTTCCCAATATTTGAGTGTACAAACGTTGCGAAAATTCAAAGAAAATTGGATATATCTTTTGCTTGCTACGCTCGCTCGTATTAGATCATCTTTCTTCATGCCTTTGTGTTTAGACATCGGATATAACGCCATTTATTCAATAGGATAAAATGAACGTATTTTTCACACTTTTGGGTGTGCAAATGTAGCGACGGTGATGAGATAATTGGCAGTTTTTCCTCACTCGCTCCACTCGCTCGTACAGTAACTTATCTTGCTTTATCATTCATTTACATTCAGAAATGTAATCGACATAACACTCTTTATTTGATGGGGCTAAAGAACGTAAAATTGTATCAAAAATGTAAAAACAAAATGCGATATTTTTCTCGATCGTACTATGCCAGTGTATATTCTTCATTTTTAATTACATTCAGGCATGAATATGACTAGTGATAATTCCTTACAAATGTTTTGCTTTTGTAAATAGTGGGTATCAAAAGTGATATTTCCCCTCGCTCGCGCCGCTCGCTTTTTAAGCAAGTTACGAATCCATCGAACTCCCAATGAAATTAAATCTTCATATTTGCGCACTCCCATGCGGTGATATACAAAATGCCACTGCACTGTTAAAACCATTTATAAAAGGAGGTAAAATGAACTTCATGTTTGATCATTGGCATCCCCCAACACCGATCACAGATCGACACCGTTGCCTATCAGGCCTATTTCATTTATAGGCCTATTACTTTGTTTCTGAATTTTGATGTTCAGAAACCGCCACTTCCATGATCTGTTTTTCAAAAATCTAACTTCCACACCTCCCCCACCCGGTGTCCTCACCTCATTGCCCTTGACACCTCCTTGTAAGACCTATATAAATATTTTTTTTTTCATATGTAATTTTTCATTTAATTACTCCAATACAAATGTTTAGTGTTCAGAAACACCAATTTCCTGATGTGATTTAAAAAAAAAATCTCATTAAACGACCGAGCAGGGGGAGGGTGTGGGGGACATCCCCTCCCATACCCTCACCACTCGGTCGCTTCGCTCTCTCGATTTGACCTTTTCTTTATACCTTTCGGGTCTGTGCGCCCCCCCCCCCCAAATTCGGCGACCCACTGTACGCCACTGGTCAAACTGAACAACCAGCAGTATCACTCAACGGTCACATTCTATCTCCATTAAATACATGTATGTATGAAATCTTGGTGTCATGTTTGACAAAAACTTCTTGCTGATGATTTAACAAGTACTAAGTCAAATATGCCATGCAGCCTCTTTCTCTTTCTAAAACACTTAGCAAGATGACTACTTGTGCATAGTTTTGTTATGTGCCATATTAATAATTATAATTCTCTTTTGTATAATCTGCCTGTCACTCAACTTAATCGAATCCAAAGAATCTAAAATGTTGCTGAACGTCTTGTAATGAAAGGTCGTTCAAAAGAGTCTACTTCTCAAATACTGAAAAGGTTACTCTGGATGCCTAATTTCTGCTCGCATTGAATTCAAAATTATTCTTTTAACATTTCTTTGCATAAATGAATTAGCCCCTGTGTATCTTACTGAACTGATTACCTATACATAAAAAAAATCACTTCTTGTTTCCCCACACATTAACACAAAATACTATGGGCCTAGATCTATTCAAGCAGCTGCAGCAGCACTTTGAAATAAACTGCCAATTGATATCAATAATTCAAACACTGTTGACAAATTTAAAGCACGTCTAAAAACGTACCTTTCAAAAAAAAAAAAACCCTTTCAATGTTGAGTTCAATGTGTAACCTAATTGATTCTTTGCTGTGCACACTTAGTTAGCGCATACAGATATAGAGAGATATTGTATGATATGCGCTTTATAAGTACAGTATATTGTTATTATTACTAAATGTCATTGATAGATTCAGTTAACATGTGATCTTGATGAAGACGCATTTTGTGACTTGGAAGGGGACGCGTGGTTTTTGATAGCCATTTTTTTTTATCAAAATGAAACCTTTAGTTCATTGTTATAATGTTATGAATTCAAATTGGACATATATCTTAAAACATTTTTATTTCAAAGAGGTTTCTGATTCAGATCTAGATAGACCTATTTGGTAAATAATATGGAAATGTTGCCGAGATATTGTTTGTGTTATACTGATGTACTTTTTCATAATTATGTTATACTATGTAAACAGAAAGAATTTCCGAAATAGACATTAACAAAGCATCATTTACTCAACAATAAAAAAAAATTCACAAAATTTACGCCCATTGTGACGTCACATAACAATTTCCGTGCGATATCTTGCAAAAAGTTCTTTGACCTTCCGGCTGTTAAAAGCTATAGTGAAAAGCTACGAAGCGCGTCTAATTTTAAACCTATGACAGAGTGCGTGGCCTGAGCAAATGCGCGCAAGTATTAGTACGATCGATGTTGAATCAAATTTTTTTTTTCACACCAAAGCAAGGATTGGAGAGTTGAAGATTCCCGCCGAAATTCTGATTTACAGCAGCTGTCAGTTTGAAATATTGTTAAAAGTATATTCTGAGAAGTGAAGTGGTAACCAACATTGATCTCCCTTCTTTGTGACTGAAGGTAAGCAGAATTTTGTTACTAAGAAGATTAAGAATCTTTAGAAAGAGACAGCGGGAGAGTTGCATGCAAAGCAAACGAAATGAATGAATGCGAGGCAACGTGTCTTAATGATAATCGGCCATTACTGTTGTGTATAACTAAGACCTTCATCAGTTCTTGGAACTTGGTCAAAAATCTGAAAGTCTGTCAAAAACTCAATTTAAAATATATTTTTCATGTTTGCTCACTGTAGCCTACTGGTAAGTTAGTGCTACCGTGTTACTGTCAAGTTAATGTTAAATTATCCCGTCTCCCATTCACGTTTGTTAAAGTTGAACACAAGGCAAGCTGCTTTTGTTAGAATAGAGGTGTCAATAAGTTTTGCGTCAAAATTGGACAAATGAAGTTTCTAATTCTAATGTTAACGTTAGCTCTTTTACATAGATTTGTTATGAAAGTACTGTATCAATTGTTCTGGAACCTTGTGACATATTTTTTACAACTTTATCTAATGTGTTTCTTTATTCATGTTTTGCTTTTGGTGATAACAATTTTTTATCAACCAATTCATCATCCGTTCGATCATTTTAAAAAGAGAATTCATCGACCGTAACTGTATTAATTATTGTATATTTCGGTGCGTGATCAAAATTTTTTTTAAGCTATACGATCAGGCATATACGACCCACTCCATCAATTAATATTTCAATCAATCGTACACTCACAGAGATGCAATCTTCAAGGAATTGCCTGATTTCAGAAAATGTTCATGCAATTTTCTTACTGTTTCATGAAATTCTCTTTCTGGCATTTCTGCACTCTGTCAATGATTCAACCAATCAGTCAATCAATCAATCAAAACACTTCCCGCACAATCCATGCGAATGTCACGCTAGCAAAGCGTTTCACAATTTTCTTTCCATTGATCAAATTTCAACCAGACAATATGCTTTTCAATGAAATCACATGCATCAGTGTTTACGCATATTTATTCGCAATAAATAATACCGTATGTTTCATAGACTTAGCATTAATAATAATAGTTACGTGCCCATTTTCTTTATCTTTCTTGAAAGATGGCATAAGCTGATGAATGGTCAATTACCAGAAATGAATGGATTATTTAAATGATCAATAAAAAAAAAATGAATAATTGGTTTTCATTTAAATCAAATGCTTTTCAGTGGATTTTTGACTGTCGATTATCGTAATTGATTGAATGACTGATTGCTGTGACCCAAAAAAAAATCTGGTTGAATGCTAAGGAGATCCATCATCCTAGCTGCACCCCTTGAAAGGACGACTAAAATATTCTTAGCACGTTAACCCTTGAAACAAAATAGATAATGGTGCTCTGCAAATCCGATGTATCTCATATTATAATTTCTATTTGGTATGCGTGTGTGAGTGTGTTGTGAAACAAATGACCATTAAATGATTAATGTAGCTGCATTTTACTTCTCATACATACATAAACACCGCAATTTCCTAAAAACATAAAAAGGTATTGTCATGATAAATCTTTGCCAAAAAGTTCTCTCCTTCATTCAAACAAATTTACGTTTACTCCTTTGTTCAATTTCGATTCTAACATTTTTTTTTACACCCTGGAGAAAAAGCAGTGTTCACCCGTTTGTAAATAAAAAGGGATTTTGTGTGACACTTGATAGACAATGAGCACCGAATTATGACTAGATATATATATAAAAAAAAAATGTTTAATTTTGGATAGACTTATCAAAAGTTTATCAAGTTTTTCTTCCTTACAAAATAATAAAAGTTAGATCTGGGGATAGGTTGTATGATAATATAGCTCTGTTATTACAGGGCCCGCTGAATGGAATAATTTATTGAAACTGAAACGACTGCCCTGGGTAACAAGTCATTATTGTTATAATCATATTACTATAAATATTATTTCAAAAGGAGATACTCAGCTGCGGAATTACCCATGGATACATACATAAATGTCATTCTTTAATTTGTCATTCTTTCACGCCTTTCCAATGGGTACGCAGTTATGATATTACACGAAAATTTCCAATTTGCCAAATTGTAATTTGTTTTAGTAATTCAATTGTTTTACCACATGTGCATGTTATTCAAATTTCATTTCATATTAGATCTAAAAAAAAATATTCACAATTTTTCTTTTTGATTATCTATTTGTTATGCTAAGCTTAAAAAAAAAAACAATATAAACTTGACTTGCCCCACAAGGAATAGAGTCCTAAGGTGGAATTACTAATTGACTTTCATTTTTTTTTTTATCTGTCTTCCTGCTACAGTCTGAGATACCCCGTCATCATGTCTGAACGTAAAGCTGTGATCAAGAATGCTGATATGCCAGAGGACATGCAGCAGGATGCAGTAGACTGTGCTACACAAGCCCTAGAGAAGTTCAACATCGAGAAGGACATCGCCGCCTACATCAAGAAGGAGTTCGACAAGAAGTACAACCCGACCTGGCATTGCATCGTCGGCCGCAACTTCGGCAGCTACGTGACGCACGAGACGAAGCATTTCATCTACTTCTACCTCGGTCAAGTAGCAGTTTTACTCTTCAAGTCTGGATGATGGAGTTACTCAAGATTATTGTGTTGTTTTAAGTGTTCTTTTGAAAGAACGAAGGAGTTTCTATACTTAGCATGTTACTTGTGTTTAAATTAATTCACATAAATTTTAACGATTGGGCCTCGCGCGAGAATTTTACTTAGGAACAAGTTGACCGATATCAAATTTAAAAAAAAAAGCTTAATTTTTTATTCACCGTGCAAAGCCGATGGCACTCATCATCAACTGGTAGAGGGAGTTCTAAAAGAGAATGAAAAAGATGAGAAAGAAGAAGGAGAAGAATAAGAAAAAGAGGATAGCTCGGTTGAAGCTTATCCGACCGCATCACGCTCCCATGGATCAATGTGGCGACTTTAAACGATTATATCAAACAATAACTATTATAATGTAACACAGTGAATGATTGAGGCTGTCTGTACAAAGGTAAAATATTGCACCTTTTGGGGAAATTTGCAGCCTTTATGTATTCACCCCCCCCCAATTTTTTTATCAGTGTGTACAAACAGTTCTAGGGCCTGTAACATAAAAGATGCAATTAAACTTACGATAGATATTAATCGTAAGTCTATGGCAAAGTGTGTACCAAAGAGATACGATTAATTGCAAAATTTATTGTATCTCTTTTATGTTACAGGCCCCTAGTGTCATAATTTAGCTCGCTCAATAAGAGCAGATGTACAGCTCAGTCGGTAAACTCGTCTGCCTTAGAATGCAGTGCATCCTTCATGGCGCGGGTTCTAGCCCCAATGCTACCGCTATTTTGGAATATTTTATAAACCTTGCTCCTAGTATTGCGATGTTTCTAAGTGTGCAGGTGGAGGATGAGGTATATGGAAGCAAATATGATGATGACGATGATAATGATGATGACGATGACGATTGGTTAATGTGTATAAACCTGCACATAAAAAATTAGGGTGGATTTATGCAGTTCAGCCGCTGGTACAATAACACAGACCTCCCAACCATTATGAATTTGGAGGGATAAATATGATTTTTCATCATGAAGTCATGTTTTCATTGCATAGTATGATAATTTTTCATGATAATTGTACTACACTTCCCTATGGGAATCATTATTCTTCCCTCTTTTTGATAACAGCATCCTTTATGATAGAGATCTCCACATTGGGGGTGGTGCTATCTACCCTAGGAGTACATATCTCCACCCTATGGGGGCTGCTATTGCACCATCGGCTTAACGCGCAAGGGTGCAACATTGCACCGTAATTTCAAGTTTTCAAGTGTGTATAGCATGTATAACAAAAGTGTTTCTATAATCATTAAATAGACGAGTCTTCCTTCTAAGCAATGGCCTCCAGAATGACGTCACAGTAAACCACTCCATACATATGAATGTTAAAATCTATTTTCAAATCATCAGTTGTTTTAGCATTGATGAGTTCTTCATCAAGAAAAAATAATAATTGGTTTCCTCAAAATATGTGGTTTTTTTTTAAGGAGCACAATCTAAGGAGCGTGCCAACCTTCTTATCAGTATCCGACGGAGTCAGGTTGAAGTAAAAACATCTCCCTGTCTGATTCAAGAATTTGATAAGCTTTCGATAAATCTTCCAAATAGATTTTTCTCCTGCAATTGAAAGTGCAATCAATTGACTACCGGAAATAATTTATATCTTGAAGAGAAATGAGGATATCTTAAAAATGTACACTTTGACTGTTATGTATTTTGCATCAGAATTTTTCTTAAATGTTTAATCCATTAAACTTAATTTATAAGGGGATATATTCTGATAGACGGGATTTTTTTGTGGTTTTTGTTGTTGATACTGTCAAAACTACGGGGGAAATGATGATATACCTTTGGACTACCGCATAAAAATTCTTTAACGGCCTAGAATTAATCAAAATGGAGAGAAAAAAGCAAGCGATACATGATTGTGAAGACCACAAAATTTGCAATATTGCTTACTGGAGATTGTATGTTCGATTTTGGTAAATTGTTTTGGCCTTATTTGCTGAGAACCTTTTTAAGCGCCCCAGTCTGTAAACATATAAATGATCATACATGTAGTTTTTGTCGATTCTCTGTCTTTATGTATGACCTTTTATATATGTAGTTTACACGTGCTTAGTACTGCTCATGCTTCCCAAACACAAATTATTTGATGCATTCATTTAGACAGTTGTTGTATTTTATTCTGAAAATGCATTATATTTCCCATTATTACTTTTGTTGATATTAAAAACATTTGAGAATGCATTGTCACGACATTATTATTACTTTGCATATCTGTTCAGTGTCTAATGCTAAGAGCATACGTTAATCAACTGAATACATCATGACAACAATGGAAAATTAAATAATTTTTAATTGGAAATGAAAGCATGTCTGTACACAAAGTGTTAATACAATTTTACGTAATGCACAAAGCAGGGGAAAGAGCACCATTATTTAGAGATAATGAGAGACGGTGGAAATAAAGACAGATAGGGAGGATGCGAAGAATAATGGAGAAAGAGAGGGTGGGAGAGTATGTGGAGCTGTACTGCAAAAACAAATTGTAGAATGAAAGCTTGATTTTTGTTTTCAGTGCATTGAAAAATTCACATCATACGCTTCCGAAAAGTAGCCTAAATCTTACACGCCACTCTCTAGTATACTGTCTACACAGTCATTTGTTACAGTTTGTTGAACTTTTATTGAAATAACAAAATTTGACTTTTGGACATTATATTAATTGGTGCGAAAACATTATTTAGTTGTAGGATAGAATAAAATAAAGACGAATTAAGTGAGAAGTCAGGAGATGCGATAGGGGGGTGAAAGAGGAAACGAAGGAGTAGATTGTAGAAAATCCAAGAATGACGAAAGATTCATGAGGGGCGGCGATGCGAAAAAGGGGGATGGAAGAGGTGGGAGAAGGAAAGAAATGCAGGAGGCGAGAAAATAGTGGGTTTTCGAAATTGATCGACGAAGGTGTGTGGATGGGAGAAAACGCATCTGATATTCGAATCATTTATTTTACCTTAGGTGCGCACTCATTTTCTACTATACCGTCCACTAATTTCGAAAACCCACTAATAAGAAATAGGGTAAGATGCGAGAGGGGAAGAAGGACAGATTATGAATACTCTCTATGAAGAAGTTATGACAGAAAATTGATGAGCTGGGGTGAGGAATAAGTTGGGGAGGGCAGTGGCTAGGTTTTATTTTATTTTTATTTTTTTTCTTCTGGGGTATGTTTCAGAGAATTTCTGACGAGATGAAGAAGAAAAAAAGAAAAAAAAAAGTTTGTTCCACCGCCGACCTGTCATGCAGAAAGAAATGGTTTATCAGGCAAAAATGACAAACAAAAAAAAGAAAAAAAGTGGTGCGTTTATTTTGCATCGCTCCGGCGGTGATTTGACGAGCAAAAAGAGGGTGCGCATTTCACCATCTATATTCTATACCTTTTTTTTGGCTTCAGCTTACAAAGGGGTGCGTACGCACAATGCAAAATGTTTGTGTTTAATTCCGGTACTTCATTTTGGCCTACCGGTATTTTCATGACGACGCAATGATGTCACCTGGCACGAACCATTCTTGGGCAAAAAGTTATGCATGTTCCTTGCAACGACAATGAACTTAATATTTACGTGGTATTTATTAGAACGGTTAGTTAACTAGAATATTTGGAATCCAGTTTTTACTTGAAGCTATGTCGGGCAACCCTTTGGCAAACTTTCGGGATTACAAAAGCAAATTTTATGTACATGATAATGCACAAAATATGCATATACTAAACATTTTTTAACTAAAAAGACAACTTACTAGGCCTTTAATTGTCTGATATCTGAATAATTTGTGCAAATTATGTTATTCATTGGATAATTTCAGAAATGGATAATTCACATTCGATCAAACGCACACATAATGCGTATGGACTGTACCCGACAGAGCGCTTGCTCTCTCTCTCAACGAGGCGGAAAAAGGAGCTGTTTCGAGAAAGAGCGCCATTATCCTGCGCGCACCATGGGTGGGGGGGGGGGGGGGGGGCAGAGAATATTGTTAATACTCTATGATTGGGGTGCAAGCCCCGGGTCAAAGCTAGGGGCAACAAATGATTGTTTTCTCTGTATTTATTTCTTTTAATTGCTTGTCAGCCGAGCTCAGCATCCCCTCCCCCATCCACTGGGTAAACGCATGATTAGCATCATCATCACAATGTCATCAACATCATCATCATCATCATCACAATGCCATCAACATCATCATCATCATCATCATCATCATCATCATCATCACAACGCCATCATCATCATCATCATCATCATCATCATCATCATCATCACAATGCCATCAACATCATC
>BQKZ01000012.1:95625-108429 GCA_036244855.1 Temnopleurus reevesii
TTTGACATTTTTATTCAAATATGGTCTTCTTCTTGCTTGTCGTGCATATTTTACTAGGTTGTTAATAGGCAAATTCAAAATTATGTGAGATATAACACCCCCACCCCTATCATAAATATCTTCTCAAATACGGGGAAAGATAAGAACAAATTTAAGATAAGAAGATTTTCAGAATTGATCCTAAATCATTGGGCGCGTATGTAGGTAAGTTTTACGTGCTAAATCTTGTGGGCGTGGTCAACTAGGCAAAAGATAAGAAGAAAGTTAGGAAGAAAGTTTAGAAGAAAGATAAGAACGTTTTCAGAATACCAATTTAGGAAAGTGACGTAGATAAGAACGAATTTAAGATAAGAACGATTTCAGAATACGGCCCCTGGTCATTGTCTCCTTATATCCAGAATATGATTATATCACTCTATTTTTACAGAGTTTCCTCGGTAAATGAAATATTTTTATTGCTGATTATGAGAGATAAGATTGCAAAACCATACCTGATCGACTCTCGTAACGTTCCTAATGCCGAATGCTATAGTGTATACATCCATACTGTCATCAGCTATAGGAAGCTCCTCAGCATTCCCACATACCCATGATATACCTGCAGGGATATTCAAATAACTTAGACTTTTTTCAAGGTACAGTGTAGTATTCTAAGGAACAGAGTCTTAAGGTGGATTAAGAGAGTGACAGGAGATCAATATCAGCTAAATGAGCTATCCAGGCATAAGAAAACCCTGATAGGACATACAAAAGAAATTGTGCCATTTCACACAATTTACTTCATGCAGGTATTAAAGGTCCACTATTATGAAAATACAAGTTGATCTGTATTGATGTATTATACCATTATCAATACCCTTTTCAGTGAAAGAGAGTCAAAATGTGTTTCAAATATATTATGATATTTTTTCTTCATTTTTATGTTGGCTTAATTGGGAATGCCCCTAAAAATTTCTTTCAAATGTCAATCCTGTTGTGACATCACAAGAGTCAAGTTTGTTCACCTTTCTAGATCATGTTTCAGAGCTGGTTCTGTAAATAACAAAAGGAAATATGTGGATCAATGCAGGTATTTCAATTCAGGTGATTGCGCATTCCAATTATCTTTCACGGGCAATCACCTGAATTTTTAGGGGCGTTCCCAACTAAGCCAACATAAAAATGAAGAAAAAATATTATAAAATATATGAAACACATTTGGACTCTCTTTCAGTGAAAATGGTATTGATAATTGTATCATACATCAATACAGATCAACTTGTATTTTCATAATAGTACCCCTTTAAATGTACTTGTATTGTTCTATTGTGCATATTACTCTGCCTAAGTTAGATCTCTTGGGACCACAAAAATACGTTCTTCGAAGAAATTTGACTTAGAGGAGGTAAATAACACATGTTTTACATGATTTGTTTAAAAAAAATATCACATCAGCAATTATTTGACTGAGGCAGAGTTGAGAGTACTTACTTTTTTTCTTTCTATTGTCCGAAATTTATCTACTACATTGCAATATGCAATTAGGACCTTTTTGTATGCCTCTCTGCTTTCCTCTCGTCTTCCCTACAGTTAACATGCTCTCATTATTGAGCTATAAACATTACAGTACAGTGCAAGTCACAAATCTTTGCAAACATTATAAATGCTCAGAACAATGGATGATCCCATTAGTCTGGGAACCTACACTACGTAAAGTTAATAGTCAACATTTGACTTGTAATTCATCTCTTACCTTTGTGTATGCCTCTCTGCTTGGCCCTTTTCTTCCCTACTCTCAGCATGTTCTCATTGATATCAAGAACAGTAACATGATGCTCTACAGGGCTTGTCTCCCAACCATCATCCTTCTCATCTTCCTTCTGGATCGCATCCTCTCCCGTCTCCAATCCAGACCATCTGATCTCCTCCGGCCACTCATCAGTGAACTCTGGGTCTTCCTTTAGATTGTTGATATGATCTAAAAATCTGAACGCAATGTCTCCTGAAAGATATAAAAGCAACAAGAAGAAATCACATTATTTAAACCTGTTAACTTGTGATTTACATAATATACTCATTAAGGCAGGAAATCAATATTAAAGAGGAAAGAAACCTAATAGACATCAGTGTGTGAACTCAGCATGTTCCTTTAGATTATAGATGTACTCAAGTGTTCCCAGCTTGATATAAGGACTAACCGATTTTGCAATCATTGTAATGGGCAAAGCAAATATGAATCTCTCCCAGTTGTTGTACTGTACCGTTTAGTCTGCTGACAGTTTGAGAATTTTTTACATTCTATGAATCAAACGAATCGCTTGCAACTATCAAACCGTGATGGTACAATAATGATTCTACACAATGGCTTTAATCATTATAATTATCATCATCATCATCATCATCATCATCATCATCATCATCATCATCATCATCATCAACATTATCATCATCATCATCATCAACATTATAACTTTCATCATTGTCAGCACCATCAGTATAACCACCATCATCATCGCCACCACTTCTTTCATCATCAACATTACATTAATGTATCATCATCATCATCATCATCATCATCATCATCATTACCTGTGCCACCTGCCACATCCAGGAGCTGTGTTCCAGGGGTTGGTTTGAGAACATGCATGAAGTAATCCTTCCAGAGACGATGGATTCCTAAACTCATTGCATCATTCATAGTGTCATAACTCTCTGCCACACTGGAGAACACTTGGTGAACTGTGAAATGAAATCAAATGTACTTAATTACAGCAAATGAAATGTTATCAAAACTTTCAAAGTTCCATTCACAGTCTATCAAGTTAGTATTTCAAGGAAGATACATGTATGGTATGGGCATCCTCCTCTGCGCCGGGTTGCTCATCTGCGCCTCATTGACATACATGATGTAACTTGCGCTTGGTATATTGAAGACTTTTCCCTGAAAATCATCAACTGCATGTAAAGTGAATGGGATGCAGAGAAGGATGCCAAATATCTTGAACTGCAAAAATGAGAGGGGTGTATATTTCATCCAAAATGACATTCCTGGTCAGATATTACTGAGATATTTCACAGACATACTCTTTAGGATATTTGTGATAATATAAGATTATTATTGAATAGGATATTCATTGACTTCATGTTTTTTTCAAGCTGAAAGTGTAGGTGCACAGAGTTGGACCTCATACATTGTACCATATCAGAAGATGATATTGTGACGACCACGGTTCGCCACTGCGGCTGACACGGTTATCTTGTCAGGATGCCGCACAGTGTCTGGCCGCGCTCCCCGTCCGTCTGGTCAAAGTATATGACCACTGCTGATAATCCGGTGCCGGCGTCACCAACCTGCTACACTGACGACCAGCTGCTCTGCTACACTGACGACCAGCCACTCCGCTACGATCTCTGCTGGGCGACGCTGACGGCTGCCAGTGTGGTGCTGTGGAACTGCTACACCGAAGACCAGCCACTCCGCTACGATCTCTGCTGGGCGACGCTGACGGCTGCCAGCGTGGTGCTGCGGAACTGCTACACTGTCGACAGGCCACTCCGCTACGATCTCAGCTGGGCGACGCTGGCGGCTGCCAGCGTGGTGCTGTGGAGCTGCTACACTGTCGATCGGCCACTCCGCTACGACCTCAGCTGGGCGACGCTGACGGCTGCCAGCGTGGTGCTGTGGAACTGCTACCTGTCGTCCGGCTGCTGGTGCTGTGGAACTGCTACACTGTCGACTGCTATCCTGCTGCGGCAGACCATCAGTCGCTCAGTCACACTTCACCGTCATTCAGCAATCATAAATACGACTCCAATAAGTACACATGAAACATGTGAATTAAAGGAAATCAAATTTATTAATTACCTTCAAAACAGGTCAGCAGAATGGTTCTGGGGGTAGACATTGACTATCGATCATCTCAGTGAGATGGGTGCAATGATAGAATGCCCGGATACAGAGAGGCAACTAGTTCGCCAGATCAATCCGAAGATTGTGTGAGGCAATGCATTACTTACACATATAACTGTTCCCCATAATCCAGTTAAGATAATACACCCTTCGAACAATGTTTTGACTTTAAAACACTAACGAGAGAGGATATGGGGTATTTTTCCATTGATTAATATTTCTAACACTTAACTAATAATTAATTAAACAACAAAAACTGTTCCAATATTCCCATGATCGTAAAAGATGCAAAAATGCTATAATTATTGGCAGATCGCACCCCCAAATCGAAATCGTTGTGCATATGAAATTACTAGAACTCGCCCATGCGCAGTACACATATATTTGCACACGGCTTCTTTTTGCATTACATACATGTAGCGCAGTATAAAAACCTGGCTCGCTACAATATTGTCAAAAAAAATTTACAAGAAAGATTCAATTTCTAGAAGGGGTTTTGGAATCACTGTCATCTTTGTAGATGCCAGATTTGCAGATGTGGCCTGTGGCAAAAAGCTTAGAATACACACTTGTGTGATTAATGATGTTAACCCATAAACTGCTGAACACTTTTCTTGATGCAATAAATTCCACAAAAAAACATAGGTTACTTTGACCTTCATTTTTGTTATAAATGCTAGTGGTATGATGTTGGAATTTACACAACTTATTATCAAATACTGTAAAATATCATGGCAAAACCTATTACAGTTTTCTAGTAAATGATCTTTCCTAAAACAATGCTTTGAATATGTAATTAGGAGTGAAATAAAAGTGAAAGTCAAAGCCCTGTACTAAAGCTCTGTGTGTATCAATAATGAGCTTGGAAAAAATTCCACTTATGCCCTAACATAGCAGTCCATTGTGTAATACCACTGAAGTTTGGAAGAATTCTTTTCAGCCCAGAGTCGTGAATGACTATTGACAACTGATACCAAATGGATGTTTAAGAAAGTGGTTCATGCACAATAGTTCTGTATCCTTTTGTCATGCACACAGATTTTAGGTATGGCAGTTTCAAGTTCTTGGGCCACAAAAGTGGCCCGCAGCATTTTAGGGGTTAAACAGCACAGAGGGTCAGAGCCTCTCTTTTCAACCTCAGCTATATTTAATTTTAGCTATTCATTAAAAAAAAGAACATCTTTAAGTTTATCAAAATGTTGTATGATCAAGAAAAGAATCCTTTTCCAATAATGCTATTGTGCACAAAGTACCAAATTAAAACCTAGCATGCATAAATTATAATGTCACTTAAGTAAGGCCACAAATGAGAGAAAAGTGACACACCCACTTTGTCGATATAGGCCTAATTTGCTTTTGGTCCTTGGGCTTGGACTTGAGCAGTCATAATGAATAAATTAAATGATAGCAATTCATCACAAATTAAAGAATCATTTTATAGTTGTTCGATATAAATCTAATACTATAAGGATATACACGAATCCGAAGGCTATATCACTGATTTCATGACTAACTCAGTGCAATTAACATGATTAAGTGGAATAGCTGGCACTTCGATAGCCGGGCGAACATTGACCTAGATCTACCCGGCTGCGCCGGGGTAGGGGGTTTTGGCTGGCCGCAGGTCCTGGCATTAACATAGGCTTACCTACCTCGCTCAGATTTTTCTGTTTTTGAAACATTTTCAAATCCAAAATGTGTTTCATCGTCATCATTTGGGGCTCCATCCTTCGAAGTGAACTTTCTTACACTAACTGGGGTGACACATGAACGAAATAACAGTTTCCGAGAGGTTGATAAACAGGAACGACAAAGTTTCATGGGCGCGGCCATTTTGAATTCTCCACACGTTTGACGAAGATGGATCGAAATTTCATCTCAGAGGAACGGCAGAAATTCAGATCTTGCGTTTCAAAACTGAGAGGTTTGGTACCATCTAGAAGTGAAGAAAGTCGGAAAGTATTGAATGCTCTTTTAGATGACTTTAACTCGATAGATTACTCCATTCATGGATTGATTGATGAGGTGAGTTTGAAAAGAGGTGTCCCATATATTGGTTTTAATGTTGGGAGTCAATAGATAAAGATGACATTATTTTCTGACCGACGCCAAAGAGAGCTGGAGTCCACTCATCAAAAACCAATTTATGGTCGATATAATAACACCGATAAAGATTAGAGTCTTATCAGTTTTGCCTAACTATCAGAACTATAATAAACTGATCTGCTGACTGAGCTGTGAATGTGATAATGTTGAAAATACAGTTCAACCAACCACAAATTCAAGTTATTTAAAAAATTATAAAAAACGGATAAAAAGGAAGGATTCTTACTCCAATAAACCCTTTTAATTTTCAATATGCATAACAAAAAGAGATTTAGTGATCACCAGACAACAACTAAACATGAACACAATATAGATCTAGTTAAACGTTCTACTTCTAGGTTTTATACTTCCATAAAATTATGAACCCCAGGAAAAGTCCTGAAATGTAGAAAAGAATAATTGAATTAAATTTCACACACTGACTTTAGATGTAATGTTTTGACATCTCTTGCTTCGCTCCACTGAACATACTGAAAAGTGACCTCAGCCATAGTAAAAAGTTATCTGTATCTGTATTTCTGCCATGAATGTAACGCTTCAATTTTGTTGTGAACTGCATTTTATTTTACTGTAAAGAACTGTTTATATATTGATTCTGCCATTAAAATGACTTTTGTTTAGTTTGTTTTTCAACCATTAAAAAATCTTAATTGAATTGATTACTCTACAGAACATATTTTGAGATGCGATAAAAGCACTTTGAATAATACAAGTATTTTAAGAGATATCAGTAGGCTACATGTATAATGTCCTCAAATTCATTTGCCATTGCTGGAAAAATTGTTAAAATTCAAAGAACAGTTTACACATGAAATAATAATTTTGATTGGAACATGTTAAGGGACTGCATGCTCCTTGGACTTGTCCCATATAGCTGTTTCTAGAGGTACGTATGGCTCTTTGAATGACTGGCAACCCTTTATCAGGTGCTAATATATAGAGACAAGGGCTTTCATTGAGTACGAGAAAGGATCATCAGTTGACCGAAGAGTCGTGCTTACCATTAAACAGCCAAATGAAACATGTGCAACCCAGTATTGTTAATTGGGTGTTGTCCTGTTATAAGAAATAAAAAAGAAAAACAGGAAGTACAGTATTCTTCACTTTTGGTCCAGATAGTCCAGATGGTATGAAATTGCCCTCCCCCCCAAAAAAAAAATAATAGGTGAAATAGGAAGTGTCCTTCCTCTTAGAGCGGCTTGTAATGCCCCAAATCATACCAGATACATGTTGCTGCATTAGTGCAGTGAATCTTGCCAGCACTGTAATCAGGGATAAACCCTAAACCATGAATCAAAATGCCATTGATGCAGATTATAATGGTCATATAATCACAACACTTTATTAATACCTGCCTGTTCTCTCATACTGCAGGATGCAGATTATATTTGTCATGTAATCACAACACTTATCTGCCTGTTCTCTCATACTCCAGGATGCTGGTCAGATCTTATGCCAAGCTTGTCGTCTTGTTCCTCTTCAAGATAACTTGATGGTCACAAAAGTCTGTCAGCTCATTGTCATCATTACTCATCAAAAGGTTCTTATTTTCGTACTATACCGTATTTGACCAAGTACCCGACCATGCAGGTGTCACCGGCACCCAAGCCTCATGCAGTTTGTCAATGGCACGCACTTAAGTTAAATGTGCGCACATTAATAAGCACACGTACGCTTCAACACAATCCCTATGGGGGCTCAAATCACAAGGCAGGTGACCGGCTACACCCGCCCCATGTTGCTTAACGATCGCCGATTGCTGCGCGAATGTACGGGCGCCATTCATAAAGTTATGCACATCAATTAAAAGCTCAGAATTTCGGCTAAATAATAACCTGAAAATAAACTTGAAATGCTGGATCTTGTGACTTGTGGAAGAGTAAAACTGCTTAAGGGGCCGGACACTCATATTGATCTTCAATCATTTACTGGTTGTGAAGTCAATCATATAATGTTTTGAAATCTGCCTGATATTTACATATTCAAAATGATATCTATTTTAAAGAGTCTTATGATTATATGAACATGTCAGTGTTAGAATTATCATTCTGCTCCATTTTCTGTTCTTGTTGGAAGGATCTTTTAAATTGCATCGTGTTCATAATGATCTTGGATCGTATGAGGAAAGACATGTGGGTGATGTGTAGATTGCAATCATTCAAACAAGTATAATTTGCCCACTTGCTGTCAAGGAATATACCCTACTGCAAAGATTTTAACCTCGCCTTCTCGTTCTGTTCTCATATAATTTCCAATAGCTATGTATGCATCAGCCGTGAGGAATCAGATCAGGGGCAGTTGTTTTGTAGTTGATAAGGTGTTTTTTTGTTTCATAAGTCACAGTCACATTCGACCAACACTGCTCTCGCTTGTTCCCTCCAAAATCAATTTAGATTTTAGTCAACTTGTTACAGAAGACGTCACAATTTAGCGTGTGACAGATCACACGTACAAAAGAAGTGGGCTCGTCACAAATGAGTAAGCAAATGTGAAAACTTGGAAAAGTCGGATTTGACGAGGGCCTCATCACAGATTAATCATACTTGTGATTAACTATGACCGGTTGCACTGAACTATGACAGGATACTCTGTTAGACGTACCCTTCATCACAGTTGGCTGAAAAGCTTTCTTACCCCTTCAATGGTTCAACCACTGCTCACTATTCACTTTTGATACACATTTCAAGGGTGATATTGTGATAACAGTTTTATGACACAACTTTTTAGCACTATTTTCTCTCCATCATATCCATGCTGTTTATTCTTCGATGAGCCATGCTACCTGATACACTCATGTTTGTCTGGTTTGTTCCTAGGTAAAGCTATCTAAACCCAGTACTTCAGCTCTGCTTGAGTTTGTGATCGGAGTGAGTAAGCAATGTGTATCTTGGATGTTACCTGATACACTCAGAGCTCTTGGGGCTGTGCTCTATGAAAATGGACCAAAATGTGAAACAGTAAGTACACATCACAAAATGTTTTTATCATATAAGAGAGGAAAAAAAAAGGATTAACTTCAAGATAAATTGTACACCGTAAAATGTTGTCACCTCAAGTCAATTTCAAGTCATATCGAGAGCAATTCTAGTGAGCTTTCAGTATGTAGATGTGTTCACAGGGATTTGGTGATAATTATGGGTTTGAATCTGGCCATAAAATCAAGATTATCAATCAAGTTCAATAAGGAATATATTTGAATTTCCATTGTTCATAGCATGGCCACAACCAATCACCATGATTGTTTTTATTGGGGAAAAACAAAGCAATAGAGATGAATAGCAATCGTTAAATACAAGGTATAAGAACAAACAAAAATGAAATGGTGTTGATCAGTAGGTCCATGAGCATACAAATTATAAGAATACTAATTATTTTAATGTAAGTAATCATTTTTACTTATAATGGTGAAAGTTAAGGGATGCATAAATTTATAGTTTTCATCAACTGATATCCAGTCCTATAAGACAGACCAATCTGATTTTTAGCCCTAAAATATGAGTGTCAATAAATTGATATAATTTCTTATTTTAGTTCCTAGAGGAGATGTTGCTGCCTTCCCCTCCAGGGCTCCTACAGACAATGGTACAGTCACATGAACACGAAGTCAAGCGTACTGCTATCCTATGTGTAGCTAATGCCTGTATGAAGTAAGTCAGGAAAACTAATCATTTAGTGTATGTATATACATTTAATATCAGTTCAATTTGAGATAAATATCTCTGTTGCATCATCACATTATTGTAGTCAGAATGTTTAACTCATCCGTCGCCAAGGGATCAAATCGGATTAGTCGATGGATCGCCAAGCGTGCCGATCAGCACAATAGTACTTTTTTCAAAAATCAATAGATTGTGCCGCGTTCACGATCGTACATTGTGAATTTCTGACCTGTGTCAATTCATTACGGATTAAGCTTTCACATTAGCTTTTCGGAAATATAGCATTACATAGCAAGTTCAAAATGTTCTACAAAAAAGATTGCCCAGTTTCACTCGCCCCAATTTAGCCTGGCGCACGGGGGATTCTATAGCCGGCGCATGAAGGGTTAATGGGGACTGACTTGAAATAATGAAAATATCAGATTACAAAGTCATTGTGTAGTGCTTGAACTATTTGACTTACATCTACAATGTTCACAAATGAATATCATCCCAAGTTTGTGGCCTAGGAGGATTATAAGAACCTCTAAAATATTTTCCACCATACATCTGTAGAGATCCAATCATTGATTCATTTATTTAGGGATTAGAATTAATTATCATAACACTGCACTAAAGATTTCAAGCCATGAAGTTCAACAAACTAAAACAGAACATCTTTGTAACCACAATGATGCTTAATTGTACTGTGCAATCATCACTTATAGATGATATAATTATTAAAAGCATTATTTTTTTCACTAGTTTACCGGCTCTTCTTATCTTATACCACATGTATTTTGCAACAGGAGAGTATATATGTGTTATATTTGCATTTGTAATATAACGAAGCAAACTTTCCTGTTTGTGGTGTTTTCAAGAATAAAAGCCAATTGCATGACCTTGAATTAATGTTATTTACTTGGGTCAAATGATCATTTTTCATTTACTTTGTCTTCAAACAGGAGTGATGATGGTCGAGTGATCAGTGAATCTCTTCTAAGTCTTAGTTTTGATGTCATTCTGTCAGCTTTACATACCCCCAAACCAGCTGGTTGTGATGACTACACACACGTCAGAGTAAGTTTAACCTAAGATAATAAGTGGTTCATAGTTCATTACTTCTGATAAAAGCATATTCAAATTTCTACCTGTACAGAAGATTGCATCTTATTTTTGCTTTTTATTGCTTCTTATACCGGTACTTTTACCGTTAACTTAGATGAGTTGAATTGTGTTATTGTTAAAAATATAATAAAGATAGCTTTCATGTGGTATTTCTTGTTTTAATGCTAGTGTTTAGAGAAGTTGTATGCCTTTTGAGCATCCAGGTAGTCATTTTACACGGATGGCATTTTTTAAATAACAAAATGATCTCCATATTTTAACAACATATATGTTCATATCACCATCATGGTATCCCACAGATTTGCACTTGAATGCACACACATTTATAAGTGTATTGAATTGATTAAATGTGAAATCATGTTGTCTTGTTTTGTTTTTCCAGTTTTTATTAGGAGTTCTTCGTGGGTTACAGAACCTGCTCTCCGCTCAGAAGAACATTCATGTTGAACATCTTGGCTCCGTGTTAGCAGCACTCAAGGTTTGTTGCCTAATCCTTGAAACTGATTTACATTCATTTTTATATCATAGTCTTTTCATAAAATCCTTTGTTGGCTATTGCTTCTTGATAGAAAAAAGAGGAAAGTTTAATTGAAGATTTGAGTGGAAAAGTTGCTGGCACAAGAAACTAATTTTTCTTATATGCTCTCGGCCAGGACATAATTTGTTGATTAGACTAAGTACTTCTAGATTCTTACTGATTCATCCTTGATTTCAGTATTTTTTTTCTAAACAACTTTGTGATTTTTGTGTTATATAGCATCGGTTCAGAAAGGATGGAAATCAAAGCTCTTGAGGGACATGACAAACAGCTACATGCAAATTTGCTACTTGTTAGCTTTTGAAACATTTTTTAGGGGGCAATGAACTATATGCAAATCAATGTATTAAAACTAGTACTCACTAAATTTACTCACTGTAATAACATTCTGATTGTTATTTCAGCAAAAAATCCTCATTCAATTTGAGAAAAGAAATCCACGCCTTGAATCAGGATACATTCCAAGTAATGATGATGATATATGAAAACTACTGTAATATCATAATTGTCTTTGTATTTCTCCATAGAGTTATTCCCTATATGGGTTGCCTGGTATTGGAACCAATCTCCAAATTCCTTCTACCTTGTTCCCTTCCTCCCTCTACCAATCCAGTCCTTCCCCTGCTAAGCCTAGCACACAACAGGCAGGGGAGGATGGTTCAGAGGGGAGGGGAGCACAGAGTGGAACACCCAAGTCATCTACAGGGCGTAAGAGAAAGAAGAGAGGAGGCAAGAAGCAGCATGAGAAAGAGTGAGTTTGTGGGTTTGGAAAATAGCATCAACACTTTTTTTTATCAAAAAGAGATAGAGGCTCTTTTTGCCTGAGTGAGCTTTGACACAGCAACAATTTAGTCAGTGCCAAATTATCCATTGAAATTCTTGATTCTAATTGATTGAAAACACTGCCTGTCGCTGTTGCAATAGTAACTGTCTGAAAATAATACTACTAATAATAATGGTGGCTACTTGTATAGCGCACAGGTCCACCTTTTCAGTGCTCATGGCGCTGAAAGCTTTACACTCACTATTACCCATCTTTAGCTGGCAACCATTTTAGTGCTTCCCATTACAAGGAATTTCTTGCTAAAGGGAATTAGCGCCTTCATTGGGATTCAAACCTACGACCCTCTGGTTGAAAGGTGAGAGTCAGAACCAGTACACCAAGGCGCTTCCAGAATTAGTAATTGTTGCTGTAACAAGTTTCATAAAACGCCTTCTAGATCAATGTTATTATATGTCGTTATTTTTGAAAGCCTTATAGGATAGAATCAACTCTAGTTTAAATTCTTTGAAGACATAGCCAGGATTCGATCCAGAACCACTATGAGATGAGAAGTTTTCCACCTCATTGTTTCTTGTGAGATAAACAGCCCCTTTCATGATATTCCTTTTTATGCCTCCGCCACCGTAAGGTGGTGCCGGAGGCATTATGTTTTCGGGTTGTCCGTCCGTCCGTCCGTCCGTCCGTCCGTGTGTCCGTGCGTCCGTCCGGACCTTGTTACCGC
>BQKZ01000012.1:130331-148006 GCA_036244855.1 Temnopleurus reevesii
GCAATATTGGCCCTAACGAGTGCAATATTCCCGGTATTTCATGAAATGAAGCCATCCAATATTATAATTATTATCTTTACATATGCCAGAAGGCTGGTCACTGCTTTGCGCAAGCGTAAAATTGAAGCCGTACAATATGGCTTAATATTGTACGGCTTAAAACTCTCATATAGATAATAATTGATTATATTTGAAGTTCGTTGGGGGGGGGAGGAAGGGGTCCAAAAACATATGAAATTCACCCCCAAAAACTTGGGTCAGCTATGCATGAAGATGCACATTATTAGATTTTAGGTTCAGGGGGTCAAAGATCAAAAGTCACAGGGCCAAGAAACTTGGAGAATTCACCCAAAATATTTAGCAATTTCTTATTTTGCAGTGTAAGGGATAATTTCTTTCTAATTGCATGATGGTGGAGGCATAGATTTGGACTATGCGTGGTCATGGATTCATCTAATTTGGTAGTGCACATTGTCCGTAGCCGAAATTAGATGCATATATGGATTTTTCCATGAAAATAGATGATTGTTTTGAAAGGTAGTTATGAAATCTCACATTACAAGCTCCAATGGTTTGAAACAAACTAAAATTAAACTTCCAAATGGTCAATGATGACTGTCTTATCTTTGGAATACAACATGTTTCCATGCTAAACACAATTCTTTTTAGCAAAACGTAGTGAATGTAATTTTTAATCTTTAAACTTTCAACAAATTTGTCAGAATGAATTTGGGAATTTAGGGTGCTCCACTCAA
Source organism: Temnopleurus reevesii (assembly GCA_036244855.1). NCBI lineage: Eukaryota > Metazoa > Echinodermata > Echinoidea > Temnopleuroida > Temnopleuridae > Temnopleurus > Temnopleurus reevesii. Next base: position 131,087 of record BQKZ01000012.1, read on the forward strand.
CGCACCTCAGGCCACCGCCTTGGCGGGGAACAATGGCGCGACCGCTGATTGGTCAACGGCAACAACCAATCATGGCGCTAGGAACAAGAGCATGCTCTCGATCGCTCCGGGCCTCTCCCAAGGCAACATAAGACGCGCGCAGCGTAATCTATCTTAATATAGTCTGATGAAGGCTAGCAGTATAAAGCAGCTGAAACTTCACTATACTAATGTTCTACGTTTGCACATCATGAGACAACTGATCAACTCTCTTCAATTATTCTACACCACGATGAACCTCTTCCAAACCATAACTTAATGGATGTTTTTTATAATATTTAATCTTCCAACAAAATTTGTCAGAATGAATATGTGAATTTAATGCTCGAAAATATCTGCAAATAAAAAGTCAATCCAAATTATAGTTTCAGTCAAAGTTCATAGAACTTAAATTGTTAATTGCTTTCTAGATATTTTAAACTAACGTACATGCAGCCAGGATTTGGAGGCCTGTGGGGCTCAACAAATCTGAAAAAAAGGGTCATCACCTCAAATTGTGTACCCCCTTCAACAATTTTGTGTGCCCTTTTTATACTTCAAATTTAGTGCCATCTCGCTCTGACCTGTGGGGGCTAGCAAACCCAAAGCTCATCTCTCCCCCGCAGTGCGTGCATGGCTAATGTCATAAGCGTTACACTTGATGAAGCCCCTCTTTTGATTGTAGACTCCTAAAAGTGATGTACTATCTCAAGTTAGATAGTGTGTAACTAGATCATTGGATCAATACAGGCCTCAGAGAAATTCGATCACCACCTTTTTGTGCTCCATTTTAGTGACTGAATCCAAGGAAGCTGTTATTAGAGCAGGACCTGATTTATGTCATCCAAAGAGATATCCTTGCAATCAGTGAGGTCCTGGCTTTCTTACTCATGAATCTGAAACCACTAAATCTACAAACAAACTTGCATAACTTTTGAACACATAATCAGGTTTTATTCAACTTGTTTGCAGTTTGTACCTCTAAAATATACCTGAGAATATTATAGCACAATGTGGATGAATAATTGTAGGGGTAGGTTCCCTTTTTACATGAAGTTTACCATGAAGTGTGAACAGACTCTCTTCATACATGAAATTGACAAATTATTCAAGAAGTGCCATAAAATCAATAAGGAATTCAGGCAAGTGCTTATTCTTCATGGGAAAGTAAATTTTCTAATGACATGGCCAGGCAAGCAAGCTCCATTTACATGTATCAAGACGAATTTGGTAGGGGCTTTCGTTGTATGAAAATGATATTGAAATAGAAATTAAAGATAAGTCACAAGATATTCTTATAAATTTTGAAGGCTGCATGTAGTAACAAACTATGAATCCAGTGAGTGTTACTCTGCTATTTAATTAAATGGCTGCTCACATCAAAGCCATTTTAACTATTAGATTAAACATGTTTTAAATTAACTACATTATGGCATCAATTTATAATTAGTTCTAAATCATGATTTCCAGATTGTTTTAAGGAGAAGGGCATTTATGACAATTTTTCCCAATTTCTCTGAGTGTGAGCATATTCAATAGAATTAAATTATGAATATTTCCCACATTAAAGTTAATAGATAAACTGAAGTGCACCTTAAAATTGCCCTTTAAGAAAAGAAAACGAAACATGAGAGTAATTCAGTGAATACTGCAATGTGATTTTACCATCCGCTCACAACCTAATAATAGCGCTGCCCTCAACGGACTGACGTGCAACAAGATTAGTTGATGGTAATGCACTCAGTGTTGGTCCCGTAGGATATGGATGACATCAAATGACATAGCAGAGAGCTTTGCTTGGAGTCTCATCTTCCCTTAAGGTGGAGGCAAAGAGAGCAATCACCAATTCAGTGAAGAGTGCTTTGAATTTCAATTAAAGCACAAGCAGTCTTTGAAAATTCTTCCAGCTTTGAAAGCTATTGTCACATTACAATGCTAATGATGATAATAGAAACAATTGTAATAATAATAACAAGTCTTGTTTACTTTAGGCAGTTGCTTCAGCTTTTACAAACTATTCTACCACCAGACACTGCAATGCTATAGTTATTATCACCCATTATTATTAGATTCAGGTATCTAGAAATTACAAACACTTTCCACTGCTTTTAGCTTAATGATCAATTGACCACAACATGGTCTCGTTCAGCTACCCAATCACACCTTAGTATAGTGTAGCACAAAGTCTTTAAATTTCTTAATAATAATCCCATTGGGATATTTTTATCACTTTAGTCCATGGGGGGGGGGGGGGGGCTTAGTTGGCCCCCTCCCCCTTCTGATCTTGGTGGTTGATCGCTTGATGGTGCCAAAAATTGGAATGTACAAATAGCCTGTGATGTAAACTGCAAGAATGTTTAGTCATTTTTGTCAAAAATCCGCTCACTTGTCTTGTTATGCTAATTTATGCGTAAAAAAGAATGAAAATAACATAGATATTCATGAATCCTTAAATAAAGCTCCATCTTCTGTGTAGACACTAAAGTGTTGTAAATATGTTGGCAAGAAAAAAATTTAGTATCAAAATTAATTTCTTATGTATTCTATTGTTTTTCAAAATTATTTCTATTTTTTCAATGGAAATTGTTGGTGACATTATAAGAGTCATATTAAGTACATTTTTAATCATTTCAGCCAGTGGATGGAAAAACAGACCAGGATTTATGGATTTTTACTGAATACACAATATCCATTGGCTTTATACGTGAAATCAAATTTTGACTCATTTATCAGCTTGATGAATATTTTTTGAATGCGGGTAGCACTGGAACCGCATACCCAGTCACAGTCACCGCGACTTTGGTTTCAAAAGTTGCGCGACTTGAAACAAAAAGTCACAAAAAACTATTAAAGTCTGTCCGTCATGATCGACAGGACTTCCGGTTGCGAGCGGGCACGGACGGCGTGTTGCGTATTGGCAACAACGATATTTGAAATTTCCTTGCTTACGCACCTTGCCAAGCTCACACACTCGTAAAACTTCGTAAGAATTTCCGATCAATGATGTCGTCGCGGGTAGCTTTGATTCCTTCCCTCTTTAGCTTCGATTTTTCTACAAATGTACGATATGCATTGCGGAGATGCGAGCTAGCGAAATATAGCTTGCTCGCTCGCCATTCCAGGTTAAAAATGCCGTGATTTTTCGGTTCGCCAATCTTCGTAATCAAAATGGCTGCGGCCAGTAAGCCACGCCCTGATCGTCATGTCGCCCCGCCTTTAAGACCCGAGAGCTACTTGCGTTTCAGACTTCTCGCAAAATATGTCAAGAGGGCCGAAACAGCCCCCCCCCCCCTCATGGGGTTAATGAATAAAATTAATGCCATGATGGGATTTGGACTGTGACCCTCTGGTTCGAAGGTGAGAACCACTATACCACAACGCTCCCACAAAGAGAAGTCTGCTCACTTGCCGTAACATCGTAGCAATTATAAACATAAGACAAATGAATAATGAAGTAGTGGGAGTAATGTACATGTAGTAATAATATTTATATTAACAACAACAATAATGATACTATTAAATATTAAATCTTATTTGCAATGTGCCAAATCAACCCTGTATGATGCTGAAGATCAAGAATATGCAAAGATTTTCAACTTTAGATCGAAGACACTTCTCACTTTTACTTTTTGTTACTGGACATCAGCAGATTTAATCTTATAACCATCATGAATTTGGTGAATTTGTGCAGACTTTATACAGGTCAAGCATTCAATTGGTGCAGGTCTTTACACGATTTTGTTTCAAAGTATCATTTGAGTGAAATGAGAAGAGAAAGACNTTAAGGTGGAGGCAAAGAGAGCAATCACCAATTCAGTGAAGAGTGCTTTGAATTTCAATTAAAGCACAAGCAGTCTTTGAAAATTCTTCCAGCTTAGAAAGCTATAGTCAAATTTCAATTTTAATGATGATATTATAATTAATTGGAATAATAATAACAAGTCTGGTTTACTCAAGGCAGTTGCTCTAGTATCTACAAACTCTTCTACCAGCAGACACCAGCAGACCCTGCAATGATATCATTATTATCATCCAGGATTATTAGATTCAAAGCTGTCCTGTATGTTGTATAAATTGATTAAGGTGATGCATGAAGATTCTAACAATTCATTCCAATCTAAGTGGATTGCAAAAATAAAAGGAATTTTTGACGTATGTGGGTTTGGGAATATTTGGGCTCAGCAGGATGATATTAAAACAAACTGGGTGAAACTAGCATTAGAGCTACGCTTGAAAGATATTGACTGGCAAAATTGGAACGACAAAGTATTTGAAAACAGTCAATGTGTAAATTATAGAATATTTAAAGAAGTTTGCAATCTAGAGCCATATTTATTAGTTCTTATGACAAAGACTTGTGTAAAATTTAGATGAAGTAGCCATCAACTCCAATGTCTTACAGGGCAATACGAGGGTATACCCCAGCAGGATACACTACAGTGATTCAGGGAAAATCGGTGACGAATATCATTACTTTATGGAATGTCCTCATTTTAGAAAAGAACGTGTGAAATATATTCACGCAAAACATAGAAATCTTCCAAATACCTTGAAGATGTATAATCTATTCAATACCAAAAATGTTAAAGTATTGTCAAATCATACCAAGTTTGTAAGGATTATTATGCTAGAGTTTTAGATAATGATAATCTTATGCTTTACCATGTTTTAACCTACACTGTATGATTACCATTAGCTTTTGTACATTGTCTTTATTTAATCAGTTCCATTTATATTGTAAACATGACATCTATGACTATTGTTATAATCAATTGTTATAATCATTGGAAACATAGTTTTTTTCTCATACTCCGAAAGGGATGGAAAGAAATAAAGTTCAAGCATGCAGAAATGAAGAACACTTTCCCCTGCTTTTAGCTGATGCTACAAGATGCTTAATGATCAATTGACCACAACATGGTCTTATTCAGCTCCCCAACCATGCACACCTCAGTATATTGTAGCACAATGTTGATAAATTTCTTAGTGATTAAAAATTAATGCCATGGTGGGATTTGGACTGTGACCCTCTGGTTGGAAGGTGAGAACCACTTTACCACAACGCTCCCACAAGGAGAAATCTGCTCACTTTGGTGCTTCTGCCTGCCGTATTATCGTAACAATTATAAACATAAGACAAATGAGTAATGATTATAAGTATTAGGTAGTTTGAAAAGTGGGAGTAATGTACATGTAGTAATAATGATCATAATAACAACAATAATGATAATATTAAGTCTAACTTGCAATGTGCCAAATCAACCCTGTATGATGCTGAAGATCGAGAATATGCAAAGATTTTCAACTTCAGATAGCAGACACTTCTCACTTTTACTTTTTGTTATTGGACATCAGCAGATTCAAAAGAAGAGTCTACACAAAAATAATATTTTTTTTAACAGAAGCAGGAAAAATTGGTGAGTAAAACAAAAAAAGTTTGAAGAAAATCGGACAAGTAATAAAAAAGTTGAAATTTTAAAGATTTGAAAAAATGGGCAAATCAGTGGAAATTTCCAGAGATGTGGCCAATTTGATGACATCATGTGTGCACAACTTACCAGAGTTTTCATTATAAATATGGTGGAAAATTCATAATTTTAACAGAAAGTTGTAAAGTTCATTAGTATGAATGTTAACATGCAAATTATTGATCTACATATATCATAAAGATATCCTACGGTTAAAGTTTTGAGGAAATCATATTTTTGGGGAAAAGGTAACATCTTATGACATTGATATGAATGTAATAAATGGTCAGTTGTGCACCTATGACGTCATCAGTTGCCAATTTGTCTACATATATAAACATTCAAAACTTTCTTATTAGTTGTCCAATTTTTCTCAAACTTTTTTTTTCTGTTCATTTAATTTTTCTGCTCCTGTTGAAGATATATTATTTTTGGATAGACTCTCCTTTTAAGTTATAACCATCATAAATGTGTTGAATTTGTGTAGACTTTATACAGGTCAAGCATTCAATTGGTGCAGGTCTCTTCATGATTTTGTTTTAGAGTATCATTTGAGTGAAATGAGAAGAGAAAGAGGGGGAGAGTCAGAGAGCGACTAAAGTTACCCCCAAACAAAAAGGAGAATTTTAAAGATGTAGTGTAGTTTGCTTGTCCATGATTTCAGTTTACTCGCATAACAAGACAGAATTGCTCCATATTTCCTCACGTTTTCGCAAGTCACAACCTATCAATACGGTAGATATCAATGGAGCATTAGTTCAGGCAAGTAAATCTTGTAGGAATTTAGGAGTGATCTTTGATTATCAAATTACATTTGATAACTTTATATCGCGCAAATGTCGCGCTGGTTCGTATGCACTTTATAGCATTGGTAAAATTCACCATTTTTTAGACAAACTTACAACTGAAAAAATAGTTCATGCATTTGTCTTATGTCACATTGACTTCTGCAATAGCCTCATGTTTGGATTACCACAACAACAGACCAGAAAACTACCGACTCTCTAAAATGCAGCAGCGAGACTTGATACTAGAACCCGTAAATATGAATCAAGCACCCCTGTCTTACGAAATTTACATTGGCTTCCTGTTCGTAACCGCATACTCTTTAAACTACTTGTCTTTACCTATGAATGAATGCTTCTATGGAATAGCCACAGAATCCTACTATATAATTCGCCTTATCTTGTGTGTAAATTTGTTTGAAGTTTGTTTGTTCGGCTGCATATTTCTCTCAGTATTACACCAATCGTCTCCAAATTTCTCTTGCCCCCGTTTTAGATAATAGAAAGAAACCTTAGACTATTAACAATCACTGTCGATGCCCAATTATGATTTCATATTTCACAATTCGTAACTTTCATTCGCTGCGTCCTCATCAATATCACCTAGGTGTACGCAGTCTCTTTAGTTTACCTGAGACGTCAGCGAACACGAGGTGCATGCACCGGGTGTGACCTCTCTAAACTTCTACATGTTCCATGGTGTGCTAAGTGCTCTTGCATGGGGGAGCGTCGGCCCGGAATGGGCGGAGCGATCGGTGGTATTGTCTGCGGTGTGTGAGTTCGCATTCATTTCCTACGTGAAGCATGTTTGGGGAGAGCGATGCTGCGGTGGGCGTTGGGGGGGGGGGGATGCACAAAGATATATTAAAGAATTGTTCACCTTGCTTAAATTTAGATATTCAGATGTAGATTGGAAGCGGGTCTCAGCAGGTCTCAGCAGACAGAGCCCTGCAAAAATATTTCATTCATGTCATGCTACTATCAAGTCCCCCCCCCAAAGTTTTTAGGAAGGCAAAACTACACAAACGGGTAGATCTGCTAGTACTTATGAATCTGAATTGTTCAGTTTATACCAGCTGGCTCGTTATTACAACCATAAAAGATATGTTGCTAGAAGATCCATTATTCCTTGAGTTTATGATTCTCTGATAAACAATACATTTTCATTTTGTATCTATTTACAGAGAGTCTGGGGACGACACCTTTGTATCACAGTTATCAGATTTGCTGCTACAAAGACTGTTTGAGGCCGCCATACAAGCGGCAGGAGACCATGATAAAGTCAAGTCTAATGCAGTCAGGGGACTAGGAATGCTTGTACGCTTTATACAACCACAGACATTAGGTAAGTCAAAGATTTCTGTGAATAGAAAAAGGCCTTAATACATATATGCCAATCACATTTTTTATTGGTCAAATATGTTGTAATGAGGCATTTTAGACAGACAGAGAGAGAGAGAGAGAGAGAGAGGGGGGGGGGGTGGAGAGATGAGGAATAAAAAGATAGTAGGTTATTTTGTCCTTTTTCAAGAGAATCATTCCTCTATTTTTGTTGACAGGTTGAAGGGTCTATGGAGGTGAAGTGATGGAATATAGGTGAGAGAGGGACAGAGCAAATTTAGTGTATGAATTAGGAAAAAGAAAGATGGCAAAAGAGAGGGATGGAATACAGCAGAGTGGAAGAGAATAATTGTTATAGAGAGAAAGATATATATAGAGGGAGAGATAGAGATAGAGATAGAGAGAGAGAGAGAGAGAGAGAGAAAGAAAAATTTTCACAGTGATTTCAAAGATTTAGAAGAAATAGAAGATTATTGATTAGAAGTGATATACTTTCTCTGTTTATTCATTCAAAAGACTTTAATTTGTGCTCTAGATATGTAAGAAAATTTTCTATGAATTTCAGGTGACAAAGATTATAATGAGTAATAAATTGATGCTGAAAATAAACGCATTGTAAGTGATAGATGCATATGATTAATATCCTAGTATGAAGTGCCATATAAATTAGGTCATATTTCCTATTCATTCACACACTTAATGAAGACTCATTTCCTAGATTCCATTTCCTCCATCCATCATGCTGCATGTACATCAAATGCATGGTTAGTGCAAACAATAGATATCACTGTTCAAAAATCTATCCTAAATCGAAATGCTGCAAATTTTAATTTCCCAAGTCAGAAATGAATTATTTTAAAAGGAAATAATCTACATGTATTCACAACATGAAATAAAGTATTTCTTTTTTAGTGTTCTGTTTTAATGTAGTCATCTTCAATTTTGATTGATTGATTGATATTGATTGATATAATTATTTATTCTGTTTCTTTCATTTTTTTCATACCAAACAAAACAATTAAATGAACGTGAATATTTATACATTTTTACCAGAAAAAAAAAAGAAAATGAATGTTTAAGGCATAAAATTATACTTACTATAAAGTTTGCAGATTTGCAAAAAAAATAAAACGAAAACAGAAAAGGACATGTTGAAAAGCAAGCTTGTATGATACATGTCCTTAGTTACAAAATACAATGCAATGGTTTCTTTACATGTAGTGCTACAATACTATTTTGCAGCAAATTTGAATTAGGATTTAACATAATGAGCACCTGTAAATATTACTTATACCTGTATAGTATTTACAAAACAACATTAAGATAATGTAACAAAACAAACTAAGGAAGTAGGATGAAAGGAAGTAGATGTATAGTTGTGGAACTCATAGAGATGCTTAATAACACAACATATGAACAAAAGTGACAGCAAACAGATAAAATTTGGAATATTTCTGTATCACAATGTCTGCTGTGAAATCACAATCATGATCATCAATAACATCATCATCATTCTCCTCCTCCTCCTTCTCCTTCTCCTTCTCCTTCTCCTCCTCCTCCTCCTCCTCCTCCTCATCATCATCATCATCATCATCATCAGAATCGAGTCATTATCATCATTAGCATCATGATCATCATCATCAGCATCATCATCATCATCATAACCACCATCATCATCATCATCACCACCATCATCATTAGCACCATTAGCATCGTCATCATCATCATCATCATCATCATCATCATCATCATCATTATCAGTATCATCATCATCATCATCATCATCATCATCATCATCATTAACATCAATAATGCCATCAACATGCACAATCATCACGTTCATCTTCATCTTCGTCATCATCATCTTCATTAACATTAACCTCACCCTCAACATGCATATCACCATTTTCATCTCCATCGTCAATGTCATCATCATCATTACCATATTTCTTCCATTCCAGTTTTGATGTAAATGCTCTCCATTTTTCATTATCTGCATGCAACATAAAATGAGGTCAAATCCTTTAGACATGTGACTAACATGGATAGAAACTGCCATTTAGATTTGAAAGTTTAGAACGCACAGGAGTGATGTTTGTCCCAAATGGGCTGATAATTCATGTTTATATAAATTGTGATTTCTCTGTGGATCTCCTTGTCAGTCGTCAACGTTATGAGCTAATGGATTTTGAAAGGAATTCACAGTCTTAGGGGATATGTGCAGGGAGTACCCTTTGATACATGACATGAATATCAATTAGTGGGGCTTTTATTTTATGGGAACAATGACCCAAGCCTAAATGCATGTACAGTAATATGCGTAAGAATCAAGACGTAATGACCAGTATAAATAAAATATATGGATTTAAGATGAATACTACCATGATTACTAGAGATTCACTAAGTTGAATACGTTCACTTCAGTATTTTATCAGAAACGAAATTTTCAATTTGTGGGCATGATCTATTGAAGCTATTAAGGTTAAGGTGCTTCTTTTAAGTGATTTAAAGTATGCCTATTAGTATGGTATTGAGTTGTAGAATAAAAAGAAATAAAGAGTATAAATATCAAAGGATATCTGAGACCAAAATAATGATTTGCTAGTTGATAGTATGTATTACACACACATCCAACTCCCCTCAACAACCCTTGACATTGAAGAGGCGTTTAGGTTTTTTTTTATTAAAAAAGAATATATTCAAAGGAAATATAACACATAAAAAGCAAATACAAAGTGGCAGTTTGATATTGTCTGTATCCTTGAACGTAGACAGGAACTTGTTAAACCTCGATTGCATGTTTCTGTGATGGATCTTTCTTGAATCAAACTTATCTATCCTAAAGAGCTAGACAGAACCTTATCTTTACTAGATTTGTGTCAGATTGGAAGACAGTTCTCAGACAGACAGGTATCGGTAGATAAGAAAGAGTATTCAGGTTATCAGAGTACAGGTGAAACGAATTAATTTGACTGTCTCTACTTTGATTCTTTTAGTTCGCTTTTCACAATTAATCTAAAAAGCAGTCTATGCCTCCCCATTCTCATTAAAAAAAAAACCAAAACATTTGTGGTCATTCACATTTCTATTTCTATCCAAATGTTTATTTTTTTTTAACCAATATCTCTGTTGATCCTCTGAAAATCCCACTTTGAATCGGATGATTTAATTCCCTTTGAGAAATCACCAGCTACATGTAAGGGGGTTTTTAATCAGAAAGTCTGAATGGAAATTCAAATCAATGAGGAATTGAAAATTCTAGGCCACCTACAAATTTAGTTGAAAGTTATCAATCAAATTCCAAAGTACTGGTTCGCATGCGTGCATTCAATCACTGCAAAGTTCTGTGTGTCAACTTTCTTGAAAATTATGAAAAACATCTGAAATTCCTTGACCTTTTCAGGCTTCATCTCATTACAATGCACAAAAGTAAAGTCTTGTTCTATTTTACTGTAATTATATTTCCAACATGAAAAAGCATCTCATCATAGATCCATACTGAACTGATTGCCTTGTAATACACGTCTTCCTTCATTCTTGATGCATATTACCTACTATGATCTGGGGTTACCCTTTACATGTGAAACGATATTACTTGCTACTATCTCAACGGATTATATTCCATCACACACAAAAGAAACCCTATGAGATTCTTCGATCATGGGATGACTTCCTAAATCCTCTTGTTGGAAATCTATGCATTTAAATTAGCCGTGCATTCTGTTTGCTCCAATTCCGTTGCAGTGATTTCTTATTCAATGTGGATATAATGAACTTGTCCATCCTGTATGCAATGTATCATGTCTGATTTACCATTTAGAGGTAGCAGGCTTCTACAGAAGCAGAGTAAGGTGTTACGTTTGTGACAAGGGGTTGCTGCAGAGTCCCAGAATTAGGAATGAGGTACATACAACGTAGACTTTTCACTTGTAAATTACTGGATCTTACAAGACTGATCTTTGGTACATGGAAAAGCCATAAAATAGCCTCAAATATGCGGGTTAACTTACAGGTGCAATTTTCATGCATACTATATACACAGAGACTGTTTTTAATATCCCAGTATTTTGCCCAAGATTTACCAGACATAGCAACCAGTAATATTTGCAAACTAGATTCCAAGTACAATTGTATTATCATTCTTTTGGTGGTATAAAGAGGTTTGAAGAATACCCCATAGCTAAGTTCATTGGCAAGAATCTTGCATAAATTTGAATCTATTAGTAGTAAACTGACCTATTAGATGACGTTATCCAAGTCCCAAATACTGATGACGTACGCTCGTAAAGATTCATTGTAATACAGGTTTCAATGGGGAGCGATTGAACAGTTTCTTTGGATTTGCATCAACTTTTTATTACAGGTGAAAAATATTACCATATGCCAAAAATTTGATAATGAAATTGGAGCTCTAGCTTCTCCATCAGCATGTACATTTTGTACAATGCATTCCCAAATGTGCACATATCTAATCAGCATATTTGCGAACAAACAAATGTGAGGTATCTGAAAATAGGCATGCATCTTTGCATAGTCTTAATTTCGAATTCCATCTATTAGCATATTTGCAGCTCAAAACAATGTATCAGCATATTTTCATCATTGAGGATTATCTTTCAAACTTTGAGCGTTAAAGGTAGAATACTACTTTTGCAGCCTAAAATTTGACTTTCCAAGATTGTTGTGTTATGTTGAAGAGTACTAAATGTTAGAACTTATCACCAATCAATTAAGCACAGAGATAGATAATGATAGGCGCATTTATAGTTATTCCAATAATAATTATTCTATTCGGGCACCGACCGAATTCACCGTACGTTCAAAGTTCAAAACAGCCGTTATAACCACTCGTTGACCAATAGCGCAAGAGTCTCTCTCAGCGCGTATTCTGTATGGTGTGGCAGTGTATTGAAGTGCGCACTGTACGTGCTCTTACGTTTTGTGTGTGTGTGTGGTACCGGAATACGCTAGGAGTATCGCGATACCGTTGGTTTCAAGATGAATTATGATAGAACAGATTTTGATTTGAATTAAATATTCTGGACTACATTCGACCAAAATACTTCAGAGAGGTTATTATTTTGGCATATCTGAGGTGCACAACAAGTTGTAAGCATAACCGTAATATGTGCAAATGTAGTATTCTACCTTTAATGCAAGAGATCTAGGGAAATTCCCACCAGATATTTGTGCCAAACTGATGCTTTTCCATTGCCGTCATGTCTCTTCTTTTTTCTTTCTGCTTTTATCTAAATTTTATCTACTTACCAACTTTTCTTTGTGAAAGCAAATCATATTCAACCTATTCTTTTATTCTCCATACTTCATACCATGCGTGATTAGGCTCTTCAAACTTCTTTTCTTTTTCTATTCCTAAATTTTCTATTTCAATTCTCCAGCCTGGTCTCCTTTCTCTCCTTCATTTTCAACGATTCTTTATTACTCGCCCAATTTCTTTTGCTCTTGCTTCTCTTATGCACAAAAGATTGTTTTGGCTGATGAGTGAAAGGAACTTTTGCTAAACAAGGTCTTTTGAACAACATACGAGGTACTGTAGAACCAGTGGGTTAGTGCGCCTGCAACCCCCCCCCCCCCCCCCCCCCCCCACACACACACACATACATTTCTGGGTTATTTTGTGCAAATGTGTATACTGAGATGCAGTGAGGTAATGATTAGAATGTGAATAATGCAGCAGCTGATTAAAAGATAGAGCAAACATGACAACAATAACCATACTCTCAGTCAATCACTTATTGATGAAAGCTTGTAATTCATATACAGGAATACACCTCATGTACTTTCCAGAATGGTTGTTTTCTCTTGTATATATGGCAGTGGATAAATCACGTAATACCCAGTGCCTCCAATCTCAGTCTATCCCCTTTCAAAAACGTAATAGGGTCCGTGCATGTAATAACGAAGAATCCTAATATACATTTAGAAACAAAAATGAGAAAATTATGGGTCTGCAATTCACCTGACTTCATAACATGATGTCAAAATTCAGCTGTATTTTTGTTGTTGTTGTTGTTTGCTACAGCCAAATCCAGTTTCCAGTCCCTCATAGAGAAAGCTGTGTTAGCTCTTCTGAAGAACATTAACGGTGGAGCTGTAAAGGTAAGCCAAATATTCAGGATTACGGAATAATAACTAGTTCATACTTGGTTAAAATTCCCCCCAAAGTACCCCAAACAAGGATTTTTAACTGGAGGAGAGTTATGTGGGAGCGTTCTAGTTCTAGAAGTTCCTTAAAATTATAAGCAAGTTCTCTTAACTGATGAACTGCATTGTTCTTTATAGGAACATCAAACAAACTAATATCTAGAGATATCAATTATGAGATTGTAATTGAAAGTTTCTTGAGCTAACCATTTAAGATTATGTTTGCATCAACTGGTTGTAGTAGATTCCCCTCTGGAAAGACTGGCACTTTGTGCTGTACTGTGAACTCCAATTGCTGAGCTCAAGACAAGATCTTAAGAGTGGTGCTGTCTCAACACTTCAAGCAATGTTTGAATGAAAACGCTGATGCCCTATTTGGAGGGAATAGGTTGTACATGCGGATGACACGAGGGTAGGAGTGTGGAAAGCTTGAAATTCTGGGCTATCTAGATTTTGCCAGTCTTCAAACAGAACATTTTGCACCCTCAGAGTGTGACAATAACAATGAACTTAACTCCAAACAATGCCATTGTCAAGTACCATCTTATTTAAATGTAATGTAAGTGATATGTTCTGTAACTTGACTCCACCCCCCCCCCCCCAAAAAAAAAAGATAATAGTAGCAACCAACAAATCTTTGCCCTCCCCTCCAAAATTTTAGGAATGGCTGCTTTGGACCATTTATCAAATAAATGTTCATTGAATGTTCTGAATTATAATTTGTCATTAGTGTTTATTCTTCAATGATTTGTAAATAGGAAAATTGTTGTCACAGGAAAGAAGATGATATTTTGTTGACCATTCTATCATCATTTCTTGAGACCATTTTTTTTTTCCTTTGTATAACTCAGGTTCGTTGGAATGCCTGTTATGCGCTAGGTAACATGTTTCGTAACCCCCACCTTGGTCTAGGGACAGCATCCTGGGGCTCGGAGGTTTATACATCTCTTATTAAGGTCATCACGGAGTGCAAGAATTTCAAGGTTTGTGTTTAATTGATCAAACTGGGCTACAAACTTTTTCAAACACTGTAATCATTTGCATATATTATGTGGTACACGTAAATTAGGGATTTGCCCATTTTGCCAGCTTTCTAACCAGTATTTCCAAAAATGAGGAATAGAATAAATGAAATGATGAGCAAATTTTATATCTTTCTGATATTTGTTCCTTTGTAACTGTTCTCAAATCAGTGGATTAATTTAATATTAGAACTATAACAACTCAATGATTGAATTTGGGTTAAATCTTGAAGAAGATGCGATTATGTGCACAGCTTATTCCAAGTATATAGTTACGACATCAGTGTGTTTAATTATGAACTTTATTACATGTAGCATTCTTTCCTCTTAATTTCCTTCATGCTATTTTCCCAATGCTGTAGGTTCGGATCAATGGTGCATTAGCGCTCTCCATTCCTTCCAAACGACAGGACTATGGTCCGATCAGTCAATATACTGAAGTATGGTGTTGCTTGGTGAAAGCAATGACAGCCATTGGTCAAGTAGCAGAGATATCAGAACTGAAATACAGGGATACACTACGAGATCAGGTGTGCATTGGGGAAACAGTAAGGAGGTGTTGCTCAAAAGTTGCAATTGCTCTCAAATCAACTGCAAATCAGTTGCATATTGTAACGCACATTTTTATTCGTGCATGGTATGTGCTTTTAACAAGATGCTCATGCGACAATGATGATTTTGATTGGTGCGTTCCAATCAACTGCAACTTGTGATCAATTGCAACTTTGGAACAACACCCCCTAAGAGAGGGCATAGAATGAAACTCATACCAGGTGCAATAGACTCAGAGATGCCAAGTCTCACACATAGTGGCTGGGATGGAACAACACCCCCTAAGAGAGGGCAAAGAATGAAACTCATACCAGGTGCAATAGACTCAGAGATGCCAAGTCTCACACATAGTGGCTAGGATTTATGCTTACTGGAATTTTAAAAAATTTGCATGCATTGCTATTGATCTCATGCTTCTGGGGACCGTCGGTTATATCATTATCCTTCAGGAATTAACATTGATCTTAGTAATTGGGACATCTCGGTAGACTTAGTACAGTGACTCTTGACTATGTGAAAGTCCAATCAGTTGGGACTGAAGAAAAAGAATCAATTTTTAGCAAATTCTACTTGTGAGGAGTAAAGGAAAATATTATACAAAGAGAAGAGAACTTGAAAAGACCTTCCACTCAGGTGAGTATTTGACGTTGCGATGTTGGCGTAGGAAGTGTTGACGGTTTTATGTGACTGTCCTCTTTAATTTTTAATGTGTGAAATTAATGATTTTAAAGATTGCAGAATATTCATGAGCATGATAATCATTAGGGAAGTAAGGGAGTTCATCTGCTAATCCGTCTGGATTTTGTCATATTTTTCTGGGATTTACATGTCGATTGAAATTCTTTTTTGTGTGAGATATGCTCCTACAAAAACATGGAAGCAAACACATCTGAAAATCAGGGGTTAGCTTGAAACGCAAGTTTCATCTTTTCCACATTAATAGAAGTTCAGAAATTTGCAGAGACATTCAACCAAGGTTATTGTCTTAATGCATCAAATCCTTCTGACGTAAGTGAAAACAGTCATTATGATATTGTGAAAATTCATAAAGGAGAACAGACAAAAATATTGAAATAACTGTTTTCTCTGATGTTTTGAACCTGATTGCAGATTGGGTATATCTGTGCCATTGATGATTTTTGTGATGATTTCATTTGTATTTACTGCCTTTTCTATGTGTAGCTATGTCAAACCATCACTCATCTTGCTCTGCTGATAGAGGCTGGGGATCTCCCTTCACTTCATTCCATCTTGAAAGATAATGTAGAGATGATGCATTCCAACATCACCAAATATTCATCTACAAATCATGCATCATCTACAGAACAGAAGATACAGGGTGAGTGCAGATTGTTCTTTGATAATTATGACAATGTTCCTTGCATCGTGCAGAAGACAAACAGGCGATGAAAATAAGAGAAAGGTTGAAAAGAAGAGGAGTGAAATGGAAAGAGAGAAATAAGTTGTAGGATAAAAGAGGAGTGGTGGTGAAGGAGAAGTAAGATATAAAGAAGAAGAGAAAGAGAAGAAGAGGAAGAAGAAGAAGAAGAAGATGAAGAAGAAAAAAAA
>BQKZ01000012.1:164148-175765 GCA_036244855.1 Temnopleurus reevesii
ATAGGTGGAAATAATAACTTTGAAAATGTATAACTTTTGAACGGATTATCCGATTTTGCTCAAATTTTCACAGTTTGTTCATCTGATTTTTCTTCATTTACTGACCGTACATTATTGTCTGGGTGTAATTCCCCTTTAAGCAACTTTAACACCTAGAACTGTACAGTAAAGTATTATAAAGCAAATTCTTTCTCCATGTCAAAAACTGGTAATCAGGTTTAGTGAAAATTGAAATATGAGAATGCAAATGTATATATGTTGATGGGAATGGTGGTTATGAACAAGATTAAATCACAATGATACTGATTATGAGAATCATCGTTGAAACATAAAATGCTATCAGAACAATTCCTGTAAGGGTGTATTATTGTGTAAGTTCCCTTTCTAATGAATCTTTTTCAAGCAGTTATTTGATCTCCCTTTCCTGTCAGTTATCAATCATCTACCATTCCAGACTCATTAAGATGTTTTGATTCTTTATGCCTCTCATGTATCATGATTCTAAAAATAGGCAATAGTTTTATACTGCTATGGTTGTCTGTATTTCACTTAAAACTGATTTTAAGATTAAAACAACCATTAATGCAATTTATTGCCAGTGGACTCTGCCTTATGTTCATGTTTGGACTTTCCTCAATATTCTTTTTAAGATAAATCATAATGTATAGTGTTGATAATGTTGGCCTCTTTCCCTATATAAGACTTACAAAGAGTTGATTAACAAGAGTCTTCTAGATGTGTTTACTGTGAATTGATTCTAAATTGCTTCTCTTTTTAGATACAAAGACAACAAATAAAAAAGAGAAACAAAATAAACCATTCCAAATTAAAAGTAGACTTTCCAAGGAAGTCCAAAAAATGTGACCGAATTTTAGAAAATCAAGTGCCCCAATTCCTCTATATTTTGTAACAGGTTTAGCACAATTGCCAAAATTTTTGTACATGAAGTTTGCATTTCTTCTAACTTTGGTTATACCTATATATTTTGTAACTGGTTTAGCATAATTGCCTAAATTTTCAACTGCCCTCTTTGAAATTAGATAATTCCTCTATTATATTCGAAGAATTACAAGGATTGATTATTTTCTCTATTATTTTTCAGAAATTACTCACAAACCTCAACTTTTTCAAAGTTCAATAATTCGTCTTTTATCTTTGAAAAGTTTCGAAGATGGTGTGTCCTGTTTTCTCCCTCTCGAAAATTTGCATTTTTCGAGGTTTTTCTATTTATCTGTTATCTTCGAAAAGTTTCGAAGATCAAAATTGTTTTCCCCCCACTAACTTTTCATATTTTGAAGGTTTTATTGTTCCTCTATTACCTTTGAAAAGGTTCGAAGATCAAAATAAGATGTCGTCCTCTACTGATTTCACATTTTTTCATAGTTTGATTATTTCTCTTTTATCTTCGAAAAGTTTCGAAGATGGTGTGTCCCTTTTCTCCTTCCTGTAATGCTTTTTTTCAAAAAGGATATTCCTCTGTTATCTTCGAAATGTTTCGAAGATCGAAAAAAATTTCCACTATAACTTTGCATTTATTTAAAGTTTAATTGTTCCTCTATTATCTTTGAAAAGTTTCAAAGATCAATTTCAGCTGTTGTCTTCCTCCACTATTTTCGCATTTTTTAAAAGTATAGTTACTCCTCTTTGATCTTCGAAATGTTTCGAAGATCAAAATCGGCCGTTGTTTCCCTACACATACTTCGCATTTTTTCATAGCATGACTATTCCATTATAAACCTTGAAAAATTTCGAAGATGGTGTGACCTGCATTATCTTCGAAAAGTTTCAAAGATTGCAATCGGCCATGGTCTTTGACCACTAACTCCACATTTTTTTTCAAAATGAAATTATTCTATTTTTAATCTTCGAAAAGTTTCGAAGATGGTGTGTCCTGTTTTCTCCCTCTCGAAAATTTGCATTTTTCGAGGTTAGGCTATTCATCTGTTATCTTCGAAAAGTTTCGAAGATCGAAATTGTTTTACCCCCACTAACGTTTCATATTTTGAAGGTTTTATTGTTCCTCTATTACCTTTCAAAAGTTTCGAAGATCAAATTCAGCTGTCGTCTTCTACTGATTTCACATTTTTTTCATAGTTTGATTATTTCTCTTTTACCTTCGAAAAGTTTCGAAGATGGTGTGGACATCCCTTTTCTCCTTCCTGTAATGCTTTTTTCAAGAAGGATATCCCTCTGTTATCTTTGAAATGTTTCGAAGATCAAATTTTTGTCCACTATAACTTTGCATTTTTTTAAAGTTCAATTGTTCCTCTATTATCTTTGAAAAGTTTCAAAGATCAATTTCAGCTGTTGTCTTCCTCCACTATTTTCTCATTTTTGTAAAAGTATAGTTACTCCTCTTTGATCTTCGAAATGTTTTGAAGATCAATATCGGCCGTTGTTTCCCTTCACATACCACACATTTTTTCATAGCATGACTATTCCACTATAAACCTTGAAAAATTTCGAAGATGGTGAAAAATTTCGAAGATGGTGTGAGCTGTATTATCTTCAAAAAGTTTCGAAGATTGCAATCGGCCATGGTCTTTGACCAATTACTCCGGCCACATTTTTTTCAAAATGAAAGTATTCTTTCTTTAATCTTCGAAAAGTATGAAGACTAATGAATGCACAGTAAATAGACACTTTAGGAGCAAAAAAAAATCATATCAATATCAAAGCTAAGGACTGAGATTTTTTCTTGCAAGTTGTATATTTGGCATTCTCAATGTTACAAAATTGGTCTATTAGGTGTCCAGAAGGTACCTGAAGCATTTACCTCATACCTGGGGAGCAAAAAATGAAAAAAGTAATGTGTGTTAATTACCATAAATGCATAAGCTGCAACGATAACTTACCACTTGTATCGCACTATTCATATTCTATGATAAAGTTGATTGGCACTCCGATATGTGAATTAGGATACATTATGAGCAAAGTGTCATGA
Organism: Temnopleurus reevesii; assembly: GCA_036244855.1. Taxonomy (NCBI): domain Eukaryota; kingdom Metazoa; phylum Echinodermata; class Echinoidea; order Temnopleuroida; family Temnopleuridae; genus Temnopleurus; species Temnopleurus reevesii. The sequence goes on from BQKZ01000012.1 coordinate 167,093, forward strand.
TTTTTTTTGCTCTCCCTATTTTTAGATACCATATTTGAACTAAACATAGCCAATGCTGTTGGCCAATAGAGATATGAATACTTATTTTGCCCCATTGAACACTGTAATAATTGAGCTGGTTCACAAAGTTATGAACCAGGGCGGTGTTTCACCAAGATAAGAAAAAATTTAAGAACGACTTAAAGATCTACTGGTATCAGTTCTTGCCCTGAATGTGTGTACTATTATCAATCATTTAGGCACATGAACGGATACCAGTCGATCTTAAAGTCTTTATTAAAGTCTTTCTGATCTTAATAGTGAAATATGGCCCTGGTCAATTTCGTACAGTGATCAACGGGACAGGTTCTAACGTACATTCAAATATCTTGACTCCCCTTAGACAAATTTCTACACAATTTGGGTTGTTGATGTTTCTTTTTCATGCATAATCCAGATACAACCTGTAGTCAAACATTTAGAATCCCTAAGTAAGTTTGTTCATGATGTCACACTAAAGTGGTTTAATTTTTTTTTGATTTACTCGCCTGACGGGGTGTTGCTACAATGTTGCATTTGAATGCAGATCAGTTTTAACAAGGCACGTATGAGACAAACGGTTTTGATTGACGTGGGACGATCAACTGTAACATGCAATCGATTTCAACTTTGTAGCAGCAGCAACCCCATTTTATTTCTTCAAAAATGAATTTTATAAATTTAAGGTGAATATGATAGCCTTATCAATGATATGAAAAGGGAAAAAAAATTAAAGATAGAACAGAATTAGAATTAGCACAATTTTGCTTGATTTTCATTCTAAAATGGGACCCTAGTGACCTTTCAATTGGTTTTAATTCATGGTCGCTTGTGCATTTATGAGTCGAATAACAGGATCGGTGACTTACTGTTGTGTTGGGTACACAATCGGATGAAAGAGAATCAAATTGACTCTTGTGTGTCTTTGGAGAAATTACACATTATTTGTAATATTGCAGCTTTTCAACAGGAAGTCTAATATCTCTATGCTTAATTACCAGTGAATGACTTCTATAATGAGATCTTGCCCCCTCCGGTCCCCACTCTTCATGTTGGAGACTATAAATCATTCTTGTGTGTTTAACCTTTACATAATGACCATGTGTGTTTGAAAAATGTCTCCTATCATCAATAATTTGTGTGGATGACCTCATCCTCTCATTACCATAATGAGAAATGTGATCTGCATTTTGAATTTAAACAGCTCAGAGACATCTTATATCAGGAAGTATGAAAAAAAACATGTTTCCATTGGATACGACTTGTGTAGTTTGATGATTAAAAAAAATTGAAACAAAATAAAACCATTTCTAGACTGAACTACAAAGCAGGTCAGATTTTGTGGTTCCCTGCTTTAAAATGCCCACATCAAAGGATATACAAGCGATCTTAGTATTGAAATCTTCATAATGATAACAGATAACCAAATGATTAAGTATTTTGTTTTCTATTAATTATGTACTATGTATTTATTTTTTTTTACCGGTATTATGATTAGACAGACCACCTGTGCACTTTGAAACACCTGTATAAAGCGCCTTATAAAATAATGTAATTATTATTATTATTATTATTATTATTATAATTTGTATAAATCTGACTCTGGCCTTTGTCTGAACCTAATGAGGCATCTCACCAATTCTTCAATCTGTACTTGAATGATGAAATCCAACATTATTACCAAAAAGTATGTGTACCTATCCTTGTGAGATCTCGTAGACTGGTGTATATGGATACCTAAATGGGGATGTGTAGTTTGCGGAATGAAAATATTAATTTATGTAGTGTCAAAACACCTGTCTAGTTATCAGGAGATCATAAATTCGATCCCTATCTGAAAATGCCTGTGAATATGTGTTTAAATTCATTTTTGCTCAAGGCAAGAATTATTTCAATTGTTTATCTACCCAACACAAAAATCATTCAATAGATATTTACGCAGTACGTGCTGCTACAGATATATTACACAAATCTAGTCCGCCACCAACCAGGAAGCATATCCAATTCCATTATCCCTTATCCAAGTTGTTAAATGATGCAAGGTTGTGCATCAATCATAAAAGATCACTGATCAGAGAATATATCTGTCTTTTATATCTGGGAATCATGAATATTAGATGGTACCCTTTGGAGAGCCTTTGATTCTGAGATGTTAGTGCAGATTATTAACAGTAACTAAAGAGACAGTGCATTTGTCATATAGAGATGAGACATTAATATTGGCAATTAGCTAGAGAGGCTATGGCCGTGGAGAAGTTGTTATAGTGTTCAGTAAAAAAGTAAAAATAAAAACACATCTGTATTTATATGTGTAAATTTCAAAATACATAAAGAAAAAATGGCTTTGAGGGCGCTGAGCCTTGTAGATATACACTCACATTAATTTTTGTATAACCCCATAATGGTGTTTTTTCGTTGGGAATTTCCATTTAATCTCTTTCTCGATGATTCCATGAATTAAGGCCACCAAGAGTTGGTTTTTTACTTAACTTCTCTTATTCCAGTTGAGGAAGATAGACGTATTTTGGTCAAGATAGTGGAAACAAACTTATTATAAGCTGTAATTTTTATTGCTGATATACGGTTCTACGAAGCTCGTTTTCAGGGGGTTTTGTGTAAATGCTTTCATCTTTTAATATTAACTTTTAACTCTTTCTCTGCAGATAATTTCTTACTGAGGTTTTAGTTGTCATATTAACATTCTATTGTTTATTTCTTGCTCATTCCTCCAGGCAATGACGTTGCTATGGTGAGGGACCATCTCACATCACTGGAAGGTATCACTGGACTGGAACCAGCAGCTAAGGAAACGTTAGATGTCCTGCAGCAGATATTCATTGCCAAGGCAACAGAACCATTACTGGATGATAGAGATCCACAAAGCATGAGTTCAGGGGCTGGGCTTCCACTGGATTGAAATAGGCCGTGCCTTCTATTGAATCTGACCCGAGTGTTGTATATTCTGGGAAGTGTTTCATCAAGTCATTCTCAAAGTTAAGATAAACTTAAACTTAAGACTGGAGTATGATATTATTATGCTTTACTCATGAAGATTTTCAATCATTCAGTATGATAATTGATACCAGTCATTCTTTAAGTCACTCTTAAAGTCGTTCATTACCTGATGAAACACCACTCTTATAAACCTGTTCCAACTACCTTCGACCCCAATCAGACTGATTTTGACACTGACCCAACTGCTCTCATAAAAGCCATCAGGTAAGTGTCTGATTCAGAATATTTATAGAACCAGGGTAAAAGTGATGTATTTGTAGTGAGCTTGACGTCCTAATCAGGAAATTATTAATGTAATACAAAAAGTTTTCATTATTCATAATTTAGCTAATTGATATATTTTATTTATTATTGTTTTCATTGTCGATGATATTATTACTTGTTTGAGCCGTGATCATTATTATTAGCTGCGATTTGAAATATTGTCATTAATCATCATTTCTTCTTATAAAGATGTTATTAGTAAACTTATATTTCTAAACAAAAAGTCAAGGTCATAGCTCTCCCATGAGGAAAGCAAAATAATTTACATAAATAGTCGAGTGATTGATAATCATGATATTAAGATGTTCTGTAGAATCTAATACCTAATTAATCACAAATCACTCTGTGCTCTATGAATGCAACATAATTACTCTGGCTTTAGTTCTGTAGCCGCTATGTAATTTTTCATTTTAAGGAATGTTTTCTTGCAATGTAGCTAATGACATCATCTTGGTAGAATGCAGTAAAATGTGGAAAATGTATTGTAATACCATAGCTAGCGATTGAACCCTCAAGCTGGTGTGAATAGTTGTAACTTAATTTTCTTTTTATCAAGATTATTGAAGTATGGAACAGAGATAATATTGTGTGATCATAATGTGTATTGATACGTTTTTAATTGAATTACTTTTTACATTTATGAAGACCTATTGTTTAGCACTTTAACCTGGAAAAAAACACATTCATGCATATTCAAGTTTTACTATTAGAGTTTTCAATACATGTAACTTCAGGATATTTAATTATTTTCACAGCTTTTATTTTGTGAAACTAGCATTAGGGGAAACACATATATGTGTTACTTAAATCATTATACATTTTTGTGTGTTCCGTCCATAATGTTGTTTTGATGTGATGATATGAATAAGATTTTCTTTATCAGGTGATGTTGCGTGCAAGTCTAAAGTCTTACCTGTTATCAATATAAAGCTGTGGACAATGGCATCAAAGTGGAATCACTGAGCCATTTCTATTGTCCTGAGCTTTTGTAGTGATAGCATGTAGTAAAGAATTTTTGTCTTGCTCGATACCTATGTACAAATTGTATTGTATATCAGATCTGAAAAGTACTAGATGTAAAACATATACTTGTTGTTGAAGTGATTGTTCCAGTTGGCTCCATTACATTGATACTTCATAGTAAACATTGAAGGTGGTTGGAACAACAAAGACATTATCATGAGGATAATCTTATGAAAATGGGACTCATGCATAGAAGTTAATATAAACATGTAGATTATTCTGAAAAATCTGAGATATATTTACACAATATGTCATTTCAATGGCTTAACATATGTTTTATATTTGAACAGTCAGATAAGTACTTCATGTAATGAAGGATTTCAAAGAAATATATTTCAAATGTGTGTTAATTTTGTGAGTTGTATTATACACACTCACAATATCAGCTTATTTGAATAGATATGATCACAAAAATTGAGACCTACTTCTTAGGTGACCGGCATTGCTACCTGTTGTTTGGTCACACTTTTTTTTGTTCTGCTGCAAAACTAACTGAATTTATTAAAACAAAATTTTTGTGATATGTGTCTTTGCAAGTAGTGTCATATTGTTAAAATTTTGCAAACCCGTTAAAGAGTGTAAAGAAATATACATGCAGAGAGAGAGAGAGAGAGAGAGAGAGAGAAGGGAGAGGGCGAGAGAGAGAGATATGGGTTGAAATATAAATGATTGTATACGAATATGATATTCATGTTTCAGAGTTCCTGTCTACTTCAATGTAAATTGGAAAAGGCTTTCATATGCATTTTTATGTTTAAACACATATATAGATTATATTTTGTAATAAGTGTGGAAAAAGTGTGAGAGGAGAGGGGGAGGAAGCGCAGATTTGCATCTCTTGGGTTTCGAGAAAATGTTTAAATTGAAAACAAAACTAATTGATCAATATTCCAATCCAAGGTCACGTTTCAATGGTATTATTCTATCCCCTTGTGATATAAAAGTGATGCGCATGTCACACATTGCTTTATCCAAGAGGGAGGTCATGTTCGTGATGACAAATTTGATATTGAATGGGAAAGATAGAAAGGAATAGAATAAAGCTTGAGGAGCGAAAGAGCCAAGGATTTGGGTGATAAATTGGGAGGAAGACGGAGAGAGAGGGGGAGGAGTTTGTGCACAGTTGGTTACCAGAAATTGTGAAAGTGAAATTACCCAAAATTTAGGAAACCTTTTCACATCGTCTATTAATTTTTTTTTAATGTTTCAATCCAATAAGAGTTTTTATTCCCAACTCTTTACAGTATTTTAAATCAAACTTTTGGACATGACTTTTGTTGGTCATGGAGATGTTGCTAGAAAGTTGCAATTAATCTGAACGCACCAACCATAATAGCATGATCAATAATTGTTTCATGCGCGTCTTGTTTAAAACACAAACCATGCGCTTTTCGAATCGCAACCGATTTCAATTGCAACTTTCTAGCAACACACACTAAGTAAAGGATATATATACACTGTATATATATTATACTAGGAGCCTGTAACATAAAGGAGATATGATCAATTGAAAATTAATTGTATTTCTATGGTACACGTTTTGCCACAGATTTACGGTTATTGTTTATTGGAAGTTTCATTGCATCTTTTATGGTACAGGCCCCATGCAGTTCACGTATTGGCAAATGAATAAAAAAAAGAATGATCGATGATGTGCATTAATAATCCAATTTGATTATAAAATTTTAAGTATCCAAAATTTTCGGGGGCTCCCTGTATATATCTGTAGAAGTCCGTAAACCCTCTACGTTGTGCAACGGAGCTGATATCAGGGTTATATGGATGTCCCTCTAGCTGCCAGCAATTGGCAGTTTCATGCAGTTGGCTGTTGGATTTTGTTTGCTGAACAATACACACCATAAACAATATTAAAGATATTGTTTATGTTATGTTCTTCAGCAAACAAAATCCAACAGCCTGACGATTGCATCAACCATATTGGAGACATGTGTGTTCTATTAATATCTTTTTATGCCTTTTTTTTGCTAAGCAAGCTCTTTGTTCTGGTTTAATCCTGTATATGCACATGGTTATGTTAACGCAATCTGATTCTTTATTTCTTCTTTGTATTCGATTGACATTTCTTTAACGGAGGCGTCGTGGTGTAGTGGTCGTGACTCTCGCCTTTCAACCAGAGGGTCGTAGGTTCGAATCCAACCCATGGCGTCAATTTCCTTCAGCAAGAAATTGCATGAATAAAAAATGGTTTGATTTTCCATCACCAATACCAACCCTCGGAAATGCCCCTTACTTTAAAGCTCAAATACAGTTTTGGTAACGATTAAGAAATGTAAATTTTACGGGATGTTTATCATGACATATGTATCTTACACACATTTCGAGACCAAAACATAATTTTTACGAACTTTTTACGAATTTCCTTGAGCAAGAAATTCATCCACACTGTGCTGCACTCAACCCAGTGCGCTGGTGGCTGCCGCGCTAAAGCTAGGGTAATAAATGCAAAGCGCCTTGAGCACTCAGAGTGGATACGTGCGCTATATATAAATTGCATATACTATTATTATTATTCTGAGTATTATTATTATTATTATTATTATTATTATTATTATTATTATTATTATTATTATTATTATAAGACAAAATCCAGATAAATCTCATAATGCCTCTGCAAGAGTAGTAATCGTGTTCACTCAGTCATTGATTGCTTCCTTTTGGTTACAAATAATAATAGAGCATTACATTTCTCACTCCAGTGTCATATGTGTCCTTCTTCAGGCGAGTTAATCTGTAATTGTTAATCTTTGATTAATACTTTATTTTTTTCATCATACATTGTTATTTAATTTTTGCATATGTTTTTAGTAAAAAAAAAAAAAAAAGATAAATTAACTCCAAATGCGTTAGAAGTAATATTGTACAAGCTGAACTTTTCACACACCTTTGGTTAAAGGAAGTAAAACAAGTGATTTATGATGGTAATAATTATCTGCACACTTCACGAAGATCAGGCTAGATTGTAAATTAATCTGGTAATTCTAGATAATTCTTTTAAAAGAATATTGATCATATTTATTACCTTTTAGGTTAAATTACTGCTGCATTTTTTGTTCTATGTATGTTCTCTTAATATCCTTTTGTGTCTTATCTGATCTTTTCTTTGCTCTTTTCAGGCCATTTATGTGTATATAAAGTAAATATTCAGAAAAAAATTAGACTCATATAGTAACATCTCTTAATACATCTTGTGAAACTGGGATGGAATAATTTTATACCATTGATACTTTATTCTTTCTTGGGATTATTTGGAATGAAAATCTACGAAGGATGAGGTACATGTATGGTGTAGAATGAGATTATTATAAGCTATGTTGTTGAAATTGCCAATGCTCTTGTGTCTGTAGCTATGAACATCGAAACCAACTTGTTACATGTGCACTCTTTTTTCTTAAAGTGAATTCAATTATCTATGTATACATTATAGTAATGTTAAAAGCTTTTTTTTGTGAAATAAACATTTTAGCTACATCATCACCCAAAAGATTGAGTTAAATCATCAATAGCGTTTGAGCACTGACTAGACATCCACTAAAGAAAAATTATAATTGAAAAATAATTAGCTAAGTGAATATATGAATAAAATTTGTTGCAAATATCTATTTTAGAGTAACCTAGCTAGATCACCCCTCAAGAAATGTCCTTATAGAGAGTTTGTTTTTACATTAAGTCCGTCTGACGACCCAGTCATTGAAATCGATCGGTCCGTGCTTAAGGGCTTGTAAATTAATTTATCCATGATGTATGTTTTTCCTAACTAGGAGTTGTATAGGTGCTCACGATCTCCCATTCATCTTGTAGCTTAAACAGTTACTCCACGCCAAAAATAACTTGCTGTGATTAAAAGCGCAAAAATTAGACGAACAAATCAAAAAAAGTTTGAGCGAAATCGGACAATGAATAAAGAAGTTACGAATTTTTGAAGGATATTTACAAACATTTCAAACAGTTATATTTTTAGCAAATTGGCAACTTTTAATCACGTGACATGCAATGTTGATGACGTAGGTTCGTCACTTCTCTACAAATGGTTTATTGTATACGATTGCTTTTTATCCCTTATTTTTTTCATCTTTACCATCACAAATCACTATTTGTTGATAATTTTGATTTAATATTTATTCAAAACTATGATCAAGGAATGTATAGTTTCGAAGTAAGTTTTTGCATGAAAGATGAAATTATCAATTATTGATTAAATATGATTTTAATAAACAATCAACAATAATAAGATTTATTCTTATAACAACTTGCTTTAATAAAAAGAATGTAAATAATTTCAACACTGCTCCAATGACGTATCTAGTTCTAACGATTTCAATCATACTATCAATT
>BQKZ01000012.1:176667-201323 GCA_036244855.1 Temnopleurus reevesii
GTGGTTTATAGTTTTAGTTTTGTTTTGTCTACGAACAGTTTCACGGAGCGGCCTCATTTTTTAACTGATACAATTCAAATAACTTTTAATGAAGAGACGAGACAGGACATCGCTCTATTGAAGTAAAGCCAACGAATTAAGAATTTCAGATGTAACATAATGAGTTATTTTACCTTCAGTGGATGAATTGTCCACTTGGCAATATATTGATATGAATATTTCACAAATTAGGTCAAACTGAAAAGAAAGGGGAACCAAACAAATCATATCAGAATACGCACGTCACAATTTCGGAGAAACACCTCAATTTCCTTCTGTGGTATCGATATCTAATCACAGAAAATCTCAGATACCTTCTGTAAGCTTCGCTAGTAAATATAGCTACCACAAGTGCTTGATATTGATTTCGTAAGTATATAGACTAAATTTCACTTTGATATTTGAAATAAGTTGCAATCCTTGTGTGCTAATTAAGGCTGACGGAAAATAGAGACTTTTTTTTGCTTTTGCCTAGTGATAGCCGAACGACGTTAAGGTCAAAATTGTCACTGAATGCACCCCCCCCCCCCTTGAGGCCTTGATAAACCCTAGCTGTACGTAGGCATTGGTATAGGATAGGGGAATTGTCAGGACGCTCAAAAACACGATCGCATTTTCACTTCATAATTGGGCCTCAATATCAATAAAGATAAATATCAATCAGCAATGTCTGTCCTTTGGAATATTTTCAGCAATAATCTTGAATTATATCTATGTGATATTTAAAATATTGAAGGCGCTGTTTTTAAGATGATTTCAAAACCCTCCGCCGGCCGGATAACCAACCTGTTATTATTCTGCTTCTGTTTTTTTTTAAGGGGGGGGGGGGGGTTCTCACATTCAGTTTTTTCCTGATACGTTACAGGGTATAAATGATGAATTTAAGAATACTTTTGATTTAATCATACGCTTCTTTTCAAACCAATTGAACTGTTTAATTTTTATATGGATTATCACAGGGATTGCAACCGACATCCGCACATCTTTTTCATTCAAAACTAATTTGGAGATAAAACCCCATTCCCCGGCCCTCCCATCTTTTTTTTCTATGGTCCCATAGGACATCTGCAAGAAAAACACCAAGAAGCGCGTACTGCGCACTATACATGCGCATTAGTTAATTTGCATAATTGATTAAATTGATCAGCTGTATTTTCTGGATTCTGATCAGTTTTGTTTTGGTCGATGAAGCAAGCAAAATGCTCTTAATGCTTCATTTTCTTTTTCTATTGAGCATTGGAAATTCCGCGGGAAAGATTCAAGAAGGCATCATCAACAGCCTCGACGTAACTATACATTGATTTTTAATATAAATCTCGTTTAAATATGTTGTTTGTTTAACGTTTCGGATTTCTTTGTGCATCGTTGAGCTTGGTCCTGCGGTCTTTCTGTGGCGGAGCTGGAGTCGGCGTAGCCCGGGAGTAGAGAGCCCGGTGCGTCCTTGGCTTGCCTTGGGCCTTGGCTTGGGCCTTGGCTTGGGCCTTGGCTTGGGCCTTGGCTTGGGCCTTGGCTTGGGCCTTGGCTTGGGGCCGGAGGGACTTTGTCATGAAGTACAGTTTTGCCTCGCTCGGGCAACCAAAAGTACCAGTATTCAATCTAATGTTACGCCAAGCCAAGGACAGGGTGCAGGGAAACTGGTAGTTCGATATTTATATCCAACTTTCAACCAGGATTCATGACATGAATATTAACGTTTTAAATCTGGTATTTTACATTTTATGTTAGTCAGCTATAGAGGGCACGTAAGATAAAAATACAATGTAAATATAAATGTAAATGTCAGTTTGATAAAAGAGAATGATAACATAAAGTGTAAAATGTCAAATGAAGCCCGAATAGGAAGCTAGATGGCATCGAGCTAGGAAACTGGGCACTGTAATGCACTTTGGTATCCAGCCAAACCCTAACTTAACTAAGCCAAGGCCTAACCCGAATTCTAAGACTAAGCCTAATCCTAATCCTAATCCTAATCCTAATCCTAACCCTAAACCCTAGTGTTATTGTAACATATAACCTAACTTAGGCTGGATACCAAAGTGCATTAGCTCCGGAAAGGGCACAATTCAAAGGAGATTAAGACTTTACCTTAACTCCAAGTTCAAGTTCAAGGGCCATTTCGCATTTTCGGTGACGGTGTAACTGTAAGCATATATTAATTATAGATATAGGCAGAGTACGTACTGATGCCATCTAACTTTTGACTCTTATCAATAAAGAGTTTATAAAAATGTTCAAAAGATTCAATCATACAAAGTTATTGGATGTTCAAACAGGTTGGTTATCCAGGCGACCTGTTTTAGAATCAACTTAAAGAAAATAATGCCTTTAATATTATGATTTCTACTGTACTTTGAATTTGATTGATGATTGATGCACAATTTTGAAGAGAAAAATGTAAGGATTTTTTTGCGTTGGGTCCTAATAATAGGGTCGAAAAGGGGTGTTTTCAAACAATGAAATGGAATATTGATAAACTAACTTTATTACTTGTTAAGACACGCATGACATAAATCATAACATGTGACCAAAAGTTGCCAATGTCCATGCAAACTCACTGTTGAGTGATATTATTGAATATTTATAACTTTCTTATTTATCGTCCAATTCGCTTTGAACCTTTTCTTATGCTTTCAATCAAAACAACTTTATTTTTTTCGGCGCTGACCCAGCCTTTAAAATTGTGGTTTAGGTCGTCCTCCTCACTCCCTCTCATTGACAATAGCACACATGTGTATAAAAGGAATGCACACGTTCTCAGCAAGCCTCTGACCTAAACCACAATGTGCCAAAGCGTTTAGTTTCAGGTCAGTTAAATTTGTAGTTTTGTGAGATGTAAATGGACATTGATTTAGTAATGCTTGGTGTGATGATGATGAGATAAATTTTAGAATTTCAAAGAACTCAAAGTGATCCAGGCCCAGGCACTAGCCCCCTCCTCAATAATTTCAGGAAAAAAATCCCTGCAAGCACATCCTCACTTATTTTCAAGACATTCTGCAGTGCTTAGGTCAAGGGTATTTAAAAAAGAGAAGTGCTTAAGTCAAAGTATGGACAGCTCATGAAATCAGACTTTTGTTGGATTTACAACAAATAAGTTTTAGATAATTATGCAAGATGATAAGGTTAGTAGTCACCTCATATAGGTAGGGTCAAATGATCAATCATTTTCCCTCTATTTCTAAGTTAATTTTGTTTTACAGGCTTTTGCTATGCCTCTAAATGTCTAATCCGAATTCTGTTGCCAATTTAGAATGACAGGATCATAGCTTAATGGGTTGGCATCGAACCTAAACTTTAGTGGATCATTTCTCTATTATTCTCAGAGGCATGGTCATTCAGGAGAAACATTTTTTTTTTTATTGTGGCCCCTGTTACATTCACCCATGTGCTTGATCGAAGTCAGGAATTACAATACATCTTGGTCATATTCGGAAAACAATTTATATGAAGTCTAAATCATATTTCTTCAAGAGTAAGGCGTTTAAGCCGGGACAGTCTCCCATCTCTGATAATACCAATTTAGTGGCACTTCCTTGAACATTTTCTGAAGCTAAAATATTCTTCTTTAGATGAGGGCAGCATGGGCAAGTTTCATGTTTAACTTGTCCTCTTTCTTTATTTCTTTTGTTATTTTCATACTGGAAACAAATGCTATCACACGCTTAAATAGCAAAATTAGGCTTAATTTTTAAACTTTTAATACATCCAGACTTAGTGGAATATGTACACAAATCCTGTGCTTCTTACGTGGGCTAGGTCTGCCCTAAACTAACTCCGAGGCTAAGAGTCCAGGATTAGAACTCCACAATAAATATAAAACAATATGTTGTAGTCTGTGCACATTCAATGAATAGGAGGAGTTCATGTGTTGTAAAATATCCTTGTAAAATGTGTCGGTATTTGTGCTCTTTTATTTACTTTGTAAGTCCTGTTTGCATTCTATTTTGCAGAATATCGTTTTCATGGATTCATTTGCATTTGGTATAAATAATGTCAACTTCTTGGATTTTGAGATCGTCTTTCCTTTTGTGAGTACATGTAGACTTTATATGAGAATCTTTCTTTTCAGTCTTTTCCATTGTGACTGCTTGAAGGTAAACTTAATTGTATCATACTGGAAGGTTGGGACAGAGGTGATACAAATACAAGTAGAAAATGATAAAATAACATAGACAGGATTCCCACTACAACCTTTAAATCCTGGAACACCACGAAATTGATTTCCACCTCTTACAGTCAGAGAAAAGTCCCTAATACACAAAGAAAAATCAGGGAAATTGATCAACCTTAGAAACAATCAGCTTTTGTTTTCTTTCTCATTATTCTAACAATGTTCACTTGTTTTTTCCATGAATGATTTTTCATCCTGGAATTTTGACAATTTGTCAGGGAAAAATCCGGGAATGTTGCTTGCCTCAATTAGTGGGAACCCTTCTTGAAAGAATTTTGGATTATATAAAAGAAAAATCCCTATGAATAGTTCACACTTGGAGAATAGAACTGAAAATATTTTGATGGAAGATGGTTTTAATACATTCTTTCTTTAAGAGACATTCTTGCTATTATAGTTTTGAGAATGAAAATATGAGCTATCATACAATTTGTTAATTTCTCAATTATTATATTACAGACCTTGGGTAGTTATCAGCTGGCAATATTTGATGACTCACCTAATCAGTGGCCCTATGTAAGAAGAAATGAGAAACAGCTGGTAAGTAAATTAGTAGACAATATTCATATTAGAATAAGCAGAAAAGGTCAAAGATACTTTTTGCATGCGCTAATTATTTTTCCATTTCTTGCACATGGGGCATGAAGCTGTTTATGCTTATGTTGCACATTGCTTGTTGGCCGTAAGTTCATTTTATGTAAGGTTGTTGTTTCATGTTAAACTTACAGTAAGCAACACCTAATATCAGTTTATCCACTGTTTTCTACTGTAGCCTAATTCAAAGACAAATATTTATTAGAATTTGATGTTTCTTTCAGTGTCTAGCTAACTCCAAGACCTTTATTCTAATAACAAGGATTTACTAATCATTCAACCTCAAGTTATTAAAAATTTGTACCACTTGGCCTTAATAATAAAAGTGTCTTTTAATCTGTAAAACAATGGAGATAGTTCAATGCTCTTCAGTGCTGAACCTTTTGTGTAAAATGGCCACACCTATTAAAATAATTTTCATTCATGTTCTCTATGCAGACCTGCGCTGAAAAGCTGTCTACAATTACTGAGTCTGGGTTAAAAATCAACCTCAATCAGGATGCTGAGTACTGTAAGGTGACTTGGAAAACAAAGAAAAAAGTAAGTAGGAAATAGATTTCAGCAACCACAATGATTTCCTAAAATGCTTACTGCAATGTTGATTTCCCTTGTTGCACCTTGCTGATATTCCAAGACATTTGAATATCATAAATGTGAAGCCCCGGTCACATAGGACCCCGGAAGCAACACGATTCACCCCTACTCGTTGTTCTGAGGCAGTTAACTGTGAATTAACAAAGAGTCGGGGTGAATCGTGTTGCTTCCGGGGTCCTATGTGACCGGGGCTTAATGCTTGTTTCTATTTGCATGTTGCACAAAAAAAAAAAAAAAAATTCTACAATAAGATTCAGTTATTAATTAAAAGTGAAGTTTCATTTTAGAAACTTCACGAGATTGAGAATAAGGTTCATGTGGAACATCTTAAAGAAGGAAACAAATGACAATTTTGCATTGCGCCTTTAATTTTGGTGTCATGTTGTTTTTCAGAATGAATGGGAGCATTTTCATGCTTTATCAAGTCTACATCAAGAATACATTAACCGCATGGAATTACATGTAATTTTTTTTACACGTCCTGCACTGCGATCAAACATTTCCTACATGTCTTTAATCAATTTTCAAAAATTCAGAACAGAATGCAACTGGAACATATAAAGCCTATTATTAGTCTTATTAGACCTTTGATGATTTGTAGACTACTTTCATATCTACTGCTGATAACAGATATCTAATACATAACCTAGTTAGGATGTTCTTAATAGTTCAACTTGGGAAGTTAATTTGGATCAAATTTCAACAAATTTTTCCTTTGAGAAGAACCAAATTGGTATTCGCTCAAAATTAAAGCATATATCTCTTCTTGTAATGTAAGTAATCTCATTTAACTTGAAGCTTTTAATTTTGAAGACTTGATACATTGGCTCATTTCATCATATGAATGGCAAATGAAAAGAGTACGTAGAAAAGTTGGGTGCGACAAAACATGACCCTAACATGGATCATTTGGTGCAGCATAACAAGTCTAGAACATTTCCTTAGGAGCTGATCTAAGACAGTGTGTTCACATCTTCCTTAGATCAATACAGTATCAAATAACAGCAACTATTTCATATTCATGATAATATTAGGTCGTTTAAGATACTTTTCTACAAATAATAGTTACTTTAGTATTAGCTCATCATTTTGAATTCCCTAATAAAAGGCCATCTGTGTTCACATCTTTCAGTATATTTGATACAATGTGTTCATATCTTCATTAGATGTGGGATTGTTTCAAATAATGGCAATGAATTCAGAAAAGGCAGATAAGTTTGCTTAAAATACTTTATGTAAATTCAGAATTTCTTTAATTAAAGCTTAGCAAGTACATACATATTTCTGCGCAGTTTGTCAGATTCCATAATGAATTATGAATTTGTATACTTCCTTTTTCTAGTGGCTAATTTGCAAAGGATACAAGGATTTCTCCTCGAAAGAGAGACCTCACCGGTACTTTTTAGCCATAGCAAACTGCCATGGAAAAACAGATGGAATCTGGAATCTCACATACTCTCTTCATATGACAAATGGTCTTACACACCTTGAACAGGAGTTTTCATATGACCAACGGAGTAAGTATTTTTGAATATTTTTTTGTGAACAAAATACCACATGACAAAACTGATATTAGTGCACAGACATTGGTTAAACTATTACCATGTACATGTAAATGAATTTTGAACAATTACAATTTTCTGACTTTTCCTTTTTTGTGTCTCAATGAAAAGGAGATGTTTAGTTGTTTAGCTTTGAAATTCATGTTCTTGAAATGCAAAAAACTGCACTTTTTGTATGTGTGGGTTAGTACTCTGCACATCACTTTGAATCACACATGTGTACAGCATACCCTTGATAATTTGCCAAGTTGATAGACATTTGCTTTTTCAATATTTGTTTCAATTTGTTTCAATAAATCTACTTCAGGTTTGATGGTGACTGATCTTGGTTTCTTCTTTTCATATCTTGGAATACTTCTTGTAGCAACATTCAACCATGGTAGGTGGCATGAATATTAAAAAAAAACACCTTAAAATCAGTAAAAACTAGTTGATTTCCATTGTATTGCAATATTAAATTATTTGAGTGATTTTGTTTGAATAATTTTAACACATTTACCTGTGCATCACAATGATTTGTATTGGTCTTCTTGCAGCATAGGTTTGATTGTAATTATAAAAAGTTATTTGAGAGAGAACAAGATACTGTAATGATTACATGCAGGATGGATGAAATAACAGAATGAGATGATAGTTGTAAGAAAGAGGAGGAGAAGAGAACTCAGAGGGAAGGGAAGGAGAGATGTCGTCAGTCTGTAGAGAAACAATAAACCTTGTAAAGAAACATAAATTGTCAAGGTAATGGGTATACTGTTACAAATATGATAATATAGAGAAAATGTCATGCGAGTACATTACAATATGCCTGAGTTCATTTGAACCCTGATTTTTTTCTCTTTTAGTGACGCTTTTCAGGAAACACCTTCTTCATGTGACATACAGGCTCTTCTATCTCAGTCTCATTCTCCAACTGATATCTTTACTTCTACATTGCACTGCTCTAGGCCTCTTCTCAATCAATGGTGTAGGCGTAGCATCATTAACTAACACAGGTAACATGATGGGCCAAGTTTAGTTTAGTTTTGTTACATCTCCAGTATTGGAAAAGTTAGAAATGCCCTCTTATTTGATAGCTAACTGCCTACTACCTGGGGCCTGTAACATAAAAGAAATTGGTATCAATCACAAATTTTAGTACATGGTTTCCCATAGACTTGTGATTTATATCAATTGTATGATCGATTAGAAAGCTTTATGTTACGGAGCCCTAGTCTGTTCAATGTCTTTAAGTGAATGTATCAATAAAAGGTAACAATATCTTCTCCAGATGTGAGGGTTTTTTTTTTAATTGGAAAAGGGGGCTTCATTTTCTATTTTTGGTGATTGGCTTCTGCAAAAGCCCATCGCCAAAGACTGAGCATGGTCTTCTGCTTCTATTTAGTTCTCTTAGACTTGATTCTGAAGGGTTAAACACCTTACATAGTTCATTATAACATAGCATCAATACATTGCTCAGGGCAAGATTGCAGTCATCAGATAAAGTTTACGGAAAAATGTTCCATCACTCTGCAATTTATAATTTAGAAATGAGTGTAAAGTAATTTCTTCATGTGATTGATGTGCCTGGGAAGAAAATTCATTTTGTAAGTGCTTGATGTTCTGTAGGGGCTGTTTTATCCATGATTAGAATAAGACATTCAATTTCTAGTGATGCAAATTAAACACCCCAAATATCACACTATCCTATTTAGGAAAACTAAGGACGTATATCATACAAGCTTGCTTTTCAACATGTCCTTTTCTGTTTTCGTTTTATTTTTTTGCAAATCTACAAACTTCATATTAAGTATTTTCTTTTTTTTCTGGTAAAAATGTATTAATATATATTCATGTTCATTTAATTGTTTTGTTTGTTATGAAAAAAATGAAAGAAACAGAATAAATAGATATATCTATCTATGTCTATCTATCTATCTAGGTATGTGCAAATGTTTTTTATTCCCTCATATTATTCATTATCTAAACATGTCTTGCCATCGATTGTTTATAATTTCATACTTGTATATATCAGAATTTTAACGTGTCTGGTGTAAGTAAAACTATGTTATCATTTTGAGAAGTTATAAGCTTATACATATTTTATTTTTCTTTAGGTGATGTGTTATATGGGTTGTCCAATGTGGTGTTTGTTAACATGCTCATACTGGTCTCAAAAGGATACACAATAACCAGGTTAGTCAGAAACTCAGTATTATGTGGAATTGCCATCATGTACTGGTTCTTTTAATTGCTATTCAATCAAAGAGTTGATGTTCAAATCTCACCCATGGCATTAATTTCCTTCAGCAAGAAATTTATCTGCTCTTTGCTACACTCAACCCAGGAGAAAACGGATAACTGGTAGGAAATTGTTTCTTGAAGTGCCTGAGCGCAAGTGGCTGGTTCGATAGTTATAGCAGGATAATAATATGGTACATAGTATCATGTACACAACAATGTATGTGCAAGTATTGATTCTGCTATATGAGTGGGTATAGTGATATCTTAACATTTTTCTTAGAATGATGATATTGATTTTTTATAAACTCAGTAAGTGCTAGTAATTAGAATAATCCACTCTAGATTGACAGAAATATGTAGGCGCATTAGGTTTATGTTCTCCATTAATAGGCTTTACAGTACTTACACAATTTTACTCCTGAGGGAAAATTGTGGGTGACCACTATAGACAGTAGCCCATTTATTATAATAGACAGATGGCTGCTAAGACAGGTTTGAACGTTTCATGATTGTTAAAAATATTGCTTTCTAAATACTAGCTGTATTTTCATCAAAATGAAATGTGTATTTTTTTGGGGGGAGGGGGGGGGGGGGGGAGGGGGAACGGGAGAGGGAGGAGAGGGAGAAAGGCAGAGGAGGGGTTGCCAGTGACTTGGATACTGTTATTGTCTAACATTTTGTGTCATTTTCTATGATCTGATAATCAATATAAATCATCTTTTTCTGATATTAAAGTTCCTATTCTAATCACTCATTTTAACATTCCCTATACAGAGCCCAGTTAAGTGTGCGTGGATCTGCCAAGCTATTAGTGCTCAGTATTCTGTACACTGTATCCTATCTGGTCTTCTTCATCTACCGTAATGTACTGGTGGACCTTAGAGATGTCTTGGCTTTGCAGAGCATCAGGGCAGCGGCTGGTCCTATTATATGCCGTCTTACAGGTAAAGTGATTGTTTTTAGCATCTTCTTATCAATTATTAGAAAGGATGGTGAAGTTCTTAATTTTAAGAATGTTTTATTCAGAAAATGAGACTTTATTACTGAGTATTCTGCTTCTACCACATAAAGCATACAAGTTTTTAAAGGTCAAATGCATTTCTTGATATCTCTTTTGACAGGCATCAAATTCTTTTGTACTTAGGTATATTCTTCAGGGTTACTCTCTTTTTAATTGTTCAGTATCAGAAACACTTGGTAAAACTCTCTATTTCATTACAGTATTTTTTGTTATAATTAGTTGATACAATATGAAATTTGCCAATCTTTCTATTAGATTGATTTGATTTGATTGATTTGTTTATTTGATGCAGGTCTTGTCTGGACCCTGTACGGAGTCTATACTACAGTGAAAGGGCATCATGATAAGTTCACCTTCTATCTCCTCTTTACTTGTTTCTTCTCTCTGTGGTTCCTAAGTGAACCATTGGTTCTCATCTTAGCTGTCTCATCAGTCTTCCATTCACTCAACAGGTATGTCACATTCGTATAAATTAATGGATGAATTTAAAATATTTTGGACTTTGATTGAACAATCACGTTATGTTTAAGAATTGATGTTAACCAAACCTTGTTAGCAATGGAGCAAAAGAAAAAAAAACAGAAGAAATAAAAAAAAATATGCAGACAAGCTACAGGTAACAGTACATTGTAAACAATATTTACGTCAAAAGTGCTGCAGAGATTCCAACCACTCCAGAATATGCAAAAGTTCAAAATAAAATTGTGAATAACAGAACAGCTGAACAAAAGTGACAGCAAACGTGACAACAATAACAACTCTCTTGGTCATGCATTTGTAATTAAAAAAAATGTGAATTCATATGAAGATACACATACATATTCTGGAATCGTTGGCCTCTGTGGTGCAGTTATACAGGCTCTAAATAATGGTCTTGTGAGAGTTGGGTGTGTCAGAGAGTGGGGCACAAAATAGCTAGCTTTTCTGTCATAAACAAGTGTATGCAATACCAGTAGTTTTGGGATAATTGGAATGGTTTGGCTTCAAGTGGTAAGTGCAACCTAATAATAGTTGCATTTTCACATTGTATGTTTTCTTATTGACCTTTTCCCTCTTTACAAATGCAGTGGTCTTATTATCAATGGGATGCAGTTATTGGCAGCATTTCTTGGACATGCCTACTTTCTCTTTCTTACGATGCCTGTCACTCTGAACAAAAGCTTTCCATTTCATCTTCCAGTCTCAAAGGTAGGTGAATGATGAAAATGATGATGATGATGATGATGATGATGATGATGATGATGATGATGAGGATAATGATGATGACGAGGATAATGATGATGATGAAGATAATGATGATGACGATGATGATGATGAGGATGATGATGAGGATGATGGTGATGATGATGATGATGATGATGATGAAAATGATGATGATGATGATGATGATGAGGATAATGATGATGATGAAGATGATGATGATGATGAGGATAATGATGATGATGAAGATGATGATGATGACGATGGTGATGATGACGATGATGATGAGGATGATGGTGATGATGATGATGATGATGATGAAAATGATGATGATGATGATGATGAGGAGGATAATGATGATGATGAAGATGATGATGATGATGAGGATAATGATGATGAAGATGATGATGATGACGATGATGATGATGAGGATGATGATGAGGATGATGGTGATGATGATGATGATTGTGGTAATAATGATTATGATGTTGTTGTTGATGATGATGATGATAATGATGATGATGATGATGATAATGGTGATGATGAAGATGATGATGAGGATGATGATGACGATGATGGTGATGATGACGATGATTGTGGTAATAATGATTATAATGATGTTGTTGATGATGATGATGATAATGATGATGATGATGATGATAATGGTGATGATGAAGATGATGATGATAATGATGATGATGATGATGATGATGAGGATGATGATGCTTGTGGTAATAATCATTACGATGATGTTGAAGATAATTATTTCACAGTTGTGATGATGACGATAATTGTGGTAATAATAATAATTATGATAATGACCATGATGACGATGTTTATGATAAGAATGATGATGATCGGATGATGATGATGGGGAAGATGATAATTTTGATTTTGACGATAATTGAGTTCTCCAGTAATGATACTGCAAACCACATAAAGTCATGTCAAAATCCCTGGCAAACATGTCTATGTTAAACATATTTTTCATAATTCCATCCTGACATTTCCAGTCTCAAGGAGATTATATCTAGCTCTGGAAAGGATCAGGAAGCATTTTAAATCAGTCCGTCATGATCGATATGACTTTGGTTGCGAGCAAAACTGTCCACAGTAATTTTGATTGCGAAGATTGCCGAACAGAAAAACACATAATCTTTTTACCTGGAATAGCGAGTGAGCAATCTTTATTTCGCTAGCTCACAGCACAGCAGTCGTAAATGTATGCGTTCCGCACGTTTTTAGAAAAAATTGAAGCCAAAGAGGGGAGGAATCAAAGTTACACGCAACAACAACAAGGATCGAAAAGTCGTACGAAGTGTTCCGAGTTTCTGAGTTTAGTAAGGTGCGTAAGCAAGGACATTTTCATATCGTTGTTGCCAATACGCAACACACCGTCCGTGCGCGCTTGCAACCGGAAATCATGTCGATCATGACGGACTGACTTTAATATTCACTTGGATCCAAACAGTGGTTCTCATGAATGATATCCTACGATTCATTTTCTCAGGTTGGTATTATGCCAGCACAAGAGGAAGTGGGATATCTGTACAAACCATCTGAAGACCACTACGATGTATACTCTAACAAAAGCATCAACTCTGCACGAGGGGTGGTCAAATCTGTCAACGTATGTACAGTTTACCTTAAATAAAACTTTACCATTTTAGAATAAAAGTAAACTTGAATTTTCATAGTTAATGCTTGTATAATTTTGTCTATTTTTTTTGTGTTCTTGTCATACCTACAGTATATTACAAACATATACCAGTGTATGTACTTTCTTAGATATCTTAGGAAATAAAGAAAAGAAAAGCACTGTTTTATTGCCTATGATGATTATGAATTTCTTTAAATTTTACCGTTCCTTGCTTTTCCTCAAAAAATGAATGAAAATATTTACTAATTTCAAACTGTGTTTTGTAGTCTTGTTTGTCAGACCCAGTCAGCCTCCCTCCGGTGTTCCTTCATCAAGACTCAGTAATAGAGGAACAGAGAAAACAGACAATGTTGAGCAAAGTCTCAACAACAAGACTAGCAATGCCATCTCCTCCTGCAACATACATGAGCAAGAGTCAGGTACATTTTTTTTTTTTTTTTTTTTTATATAGGGAGGGGTATAGGGATGTAACACATTATTTATTCCACTCATATTTTGATAGAAACTTGGATAGCCAATTTTTAACCATGACTTTTAATAAAGCTAAATCCTTCCCTGACTCTTTATCCTCCCACTTTCTTACTCTCATGTTATCCTCTCAATGTCAATGTCAGAATATTCATTCCTCTTTGTGTCTTTACGTTTTGAATTGAATTGAATAGAACATTTATTTCCTTTGTTGAAAGACATAATAAACATAGGAAAATTCAACATAACATAGTAAAAAAAAAAATAAAGGAGGCAAAAACCCTAAAAGCAAAGCTTGTGTTGGTGTCGCCTTGGTCATTTATCTCCTTCAACATTTTGCTTTCCATCCATTTATAATTCCTTCTTTTGTTTTTGTCCAGCAATGATAGTAAGATATAATTACTGATGATTTGTTGTCATACCATCTCTATTTCAGACACCAACCAACTCACCTGCATGCGGATATTCTGTGTTCTGTGTCATGGATGAAAGCAATCTCATAGATGAGGTAGGAAAGAAAAAAATATTGAGCGTAGTCGTTAAAATTTTGTGAAAAGGAGACGGGGAGATATTGTTGTGTTAAACTGTGGATCATGCACAATCAATATGGATTCATGTGTAAACATTCAAGTGCAAACATTGCTGTATAATTATTAGTTGCATTCAGTTATAAATCCAGTCCGTGCATTGACTACATATTGTTTTTTCAAAGGAGCCATTCAACTTTTCCCAATTTCTATTTTCTTTTTCTAACACAGCATTCAGAAGCAATATCAGATGTTAAATGTAATCCCTGTCAGAGTCCAATCAAGATGGAAGCTGAACAAAACAACTATGTAAGTATGTGCTACACACCTGTCTCCAAAAATAATAAAGATATAGAATTGTCAGGCAGAAAGTCATGATACTTTTTTTTACAGAAGAGTTTGTTTACATAGTAGTTTAAAGACACTGTTTAAAATTGTGTTTTTTGCACAATTAAACAAATTCTCAAACCAAGCTGTCTGTCCTATCTAAATATATACAGATAGATGAAAAATCAACAGCGGATGCAAAAATAAAGAAAGTTATACATGCACTATCAAGATATCTATGAACATTGAATTAAAGCGTAGGCCCCATGCATTAATTCCAGTACTATGAAGCCTATGGAGGCGACGTTTTACATTTTCATTTGTTTAAAGCACTAAACGATTATTTGAAAGCCTGACATATTCCCAGTTTAGTTTATATGCGCCATCAATCTTCCAGATAACGTCTATCATCTGGCAGTTGAGGATTTTTTTAATGGAAACAATGTTAAACAATGGCTTTAAGCATTGCGTGACTAAAAGCACATGTTTGAGGACAAAGGTAAATATGCAAAGTGAGTGTTATTTTAAGATTAATCAATACATAACATTTGTGTTTGAGTAATTAAAACCATGTTAATATTGTCTTAACAACATCCATTTTTATGCCACATACATTGTGCAGTGCATTATTGAGTGATCAAAGGTAGTCTGAGAATATAGTCACCTGTATGTACAAAAAGATCAATTGCTTGCTATGGAATTAATGGTAGGAAACTGCAAAGAATCAGATGAAATGTAAGGTATGTTCAAGAATGTCACTCACTGTTTAAAACTTCAAAAGCCAATGATGATGATAATAAAAACAGTGATAATAGTAACATTGATGATGATAACAACATTAAGGATACTGATAATGATTTTGGTAATGCCGCTAATGCCACTACTAGTAATGATTGTGATAATAAAAGGATTGTAGGGATAAATTTAAGTACAAATGTAAAGAAGAAGAAGAAGAAGAAGCTACTTCAATGAATGATCCAGAAAGAGAGTGATCATGTTCATCAACAGCCTTCTAGATTTGTTCATATATTTTAATTTAATTAATAACTGCCAAGAACTTTGAGATGTAATACAGCTTTGCATCTAATGGTCATGATGAGTGTGATATATTTGGAATGGTACATGTAGTAGCTTAGATCTTTCAAACAAGTGCCATGTTCTTGGAATCTCATTCCCAAAATAGGCCAATAGTTCATCTTTCAGGTCAGTCTACCAAACTTCTCATGCTATATTTTGGATTAGAGATGTATTGCTACATATCAAGGATGTTAATTTGATTTGATGGTGATGTGGCTTGCCTGATATGTACATTACACTGATAAATATAGACTTAGCAGATGCACTCAAATTCTTGGAATCTGTTGGAAAAAAAGCATTTCAAAATGTGGAAATATTTATCAATATGTGACCTGCGACAGATTTTTCCATTAGTTAAGGTAGTCAATAAAAATGGATGCGCTTTTACACAAAATGTATGAATATGTATAGCAACCCCATTTAGATGATATTCATGCGTCAACACCAAAAT
Source organism: Temnopleurus reevesii (assembly GCA_036244855.1). Classification (NCBI taxonomy): domain Eukaryota; kingdom Metazoa; phylum Echinodermata; class Echinoidea; order Temnopleuroida; family Temnopleuridae; genus Temnopleurus; species Temnopleurus reevesii. Next base: position 192,579 of record BQKZ01000012.1, read on the forward strand.
CTTAAATGACAAATACAATATATTTAGTTAGTTGTTCCAGCTTGTTCAAAATGTTTATGGTGGTATCCCAAGAAACAATAGTGCTGATATCAGTGGAACAATGTGTTCCATCAAACACATTTTAGTTGACTTTTAAACAAAAACTTTTGACAAATGGACACCTTTCTTTAACAATAAAAAACATTGAGAAAATAAATTACTTTTTTATCATTGAATAGATTAATAACCCCCCATATTTTTTGTAGTAATTGTGCATAAACCTGTCAAAACTCTTGAAAGTGCAGACCAATAAGCTCACAAAAAAGTGTGTAAATCAATCACTTGGTATTCGGCCTGTTTCAGACTGCAGTATTCAATTATTATTATTGTCATGAAATTTGACAACTGCTATTCAATTTAATTCATATTTTATAAATTAGTCAAATATCTCTTTTTGAAATGTAGATGCCTTACAAGCTGACCCCGATAGTTCCGTATCATATGAGTGAGGATGGTGATGATGATCACACCAATGATGTGAGTGTGGTGTCTATGGGTGTGGATGTCTTCAACAAACCTCTACCAGGTGATGAAGGAAAGATGAAGAAAAGAACATCACTCCCTAAACTCAAGATCCCTCGCAAGGTAGATTCATTTGATTGGATTAATATATCATATTCACTTCAACCATTCATTTGAATTGCTGATATTTCCTTGTTTAATATAGAGTATGATCCATTTATACTAACATTAATTAATTTTGTATTCAACTGATGTGCTTGTGCTTCCTATTATTGAAATCTGGGGCTAAATGAAAAAATAATCTCAGATTATTACTGCCACATAGTGCTATATGCTATCTCTCTGCAAGTAAATTAAAAAATTGAATGTTCATTGTATATTTTCCAGCTACATGTACATTTCTTGTATAGATAACACCTGTAAAAATATCTATGCAACTCATTTTTTAATTGTATTCTTCAAATGGAATCAAAATGTATGATAAAAAAATGAATTAATACACAAGCAAAAATGCACAACTGGGAATAGGATTGGAGAAAAATATTGATATGCCTTGTATGATATTGCTACTTGATAAAACACATTTAAGAAGAAATAGTTACATATTATACTATAAATGTATCAATGATAGTCATTTTCTGTAACTATTACTTGATAATTTTCAGAAGAAAACTGGACAGTCTCCAGTTAAGTCTCCTAGACAGATCGATGTAGAAGGTAGCTCTGGTACGCCTAAGCAAGCATGGGTAAGTAAATGCAATAGCAATCAATATTCCTTATTTCCTATAGTTTGGGAAAATCCCTGCACAAGTACAAAGAGTCACAAAACAGAGTTAAAAGGACCTCCAAATGTCAAAGAAAATCTTTACAAATCCATTAATCATGGAATAATTTTCTGCGCTAACAGTGAGGTGTTGATGAAAGGTTTCATCTACATAATGGACTGTAGGTATAAAAGAATAATCATGTCAGCCAGATGTAATTTATTGGATTACATTTAAACATGGATTATTGTTAATTTCACCCAATATCCTTTTGCCACATCTGTAAAATATCTTTCAATAGAATCAAAGATTGCGGATATAAAACATGCTAGCAATTTTCTTATAATATATGAAAAATATACAGTCCATTGAACATTTGTTGTTGAGTGGAGTTGGTTCAGAGTTGAATTGTGATTGATATTTCATTTATATTGTTATCAGTTCCACTTGTAATACAGAGTTCTTTACTATTTGTTTCATATAATTCAATAAGCAGCAGAATAATACGGTATTCATATGATTCCTTTTTGTGTCCCTTGCAGCCTGACTCCACCAAGAAAGAGAGAAGAAGATTAAAGCGTCTTTCCAAGCTTCGTCGATTCTCACCTATCAAGCTCCCTGGTATCCAAACCACTCCAGTCACTGCACTACATCCAGGTATGGAGTTGTAGCAAATACAAAAGCTGGAACTACCTAATTCTCTTTCAAACTATGTCGCCCGATCTCCATCAGAACCAAACTTTATCCTGACTCGATATTAAAGACTATATGTTACCCGATCTACATCAGAACCAAAATTTGTTTATCAAATATACATCCTGACTCAATATTACAGACTCTCTTTTAAAGAGTATCTGAGGTAATTATAAGGCACATTATGTATTGGATTGTTTGTGATGAATGCATGGAGCTTACATGTAAATCTGGCCGAAGCTCGGTGTGACGCTTTTTAGTGTGACGCCTTAATTTGAGCACTCTTCCCGCTTACTTAACAGTGTAAGCTATTAAAAGTACAAGTTGCTTTATGTTTATTGTAACACGATATAATCTATTTCCGTAAAAATAAGTCAAACGCCAATTCGATGCTTCTTGGTACTGGTATTCAAATCAGAACCGGCTTGTGATTGTTGTGTCTGCACAGTTCAACACACCTCATACGGATCTATTGTTGCATAATCTGATAACCCACTTTATACTTTAAGAAAATACTGTATATCATGTCTCATGAATAATGTCTACTTCCCATGTCTACTTCACATCCCCAAAATGAAAAGTGTTTTCTATGTCATGAATTGTTTAGGGCATTGGTTCAATGTAGATAACCCGCTAGAAATACAATTGTTATGATTCCTTGTCTGATGTATTATGAATCAAATCTGGAAAAATTTAGTGTAAAATTAATTCCAAGTTTGTAAATTCCTATAAATGTGTACTTTCATAAATTTCCTACAGATTATAAGTATTCTCTCTAAGATAACATGAAATGATGTATATATATACATTAAATCTAAAATGAATAAGTAAATAAACTGCAAAGAATCACTAGTAATGTTCTACGTAGGAAACCTTACGGCATTTCCCAAATTTGATATAATTTGCCCAATTCTTGCCTTTATTGCAAATGAGCTGTTTTGTTATTGCCTATGCCATCGAAATAATATATCATATTATACAAGTAATACTGATGAGAATGATCAAACTAAACGCTTCTTGGATAAGGAAAAGTAAAATAACAAGTAAACATCTTTCTGCATGCCACATTTATCACAATAGGCAGAGAAAAAATGTGAAATTCTTTTTTTGCAAGTAATGTTTATTTCATGGTGTTCAGCATTTGTCACCAGCTTTGTTTTAATTCATCAATATTGTGCTGTCTTTAATTATTCAAAATAGCTGTATCTTGATAATCATAGCTTTTGAAATCACAATGAACTGGCTATAATCAGAGCTTAGTCTAATTAAGCCAACCCCAAGGTCATTATTCTAGAAAATTACAATGTACTAAAAGAAATTTTGATCATTTGAAAGTAGAGAATATTATGAAATGGTGCCGACAAAAAAAGTGACAAGAAGATGCCTCGTCTCAACAATGCTGGCGATATGAATCATAAAATGATTGCATGTAGTTTTCTGTGACATTTCACACGTACATGAATTAATGAATCTACCACAGTAAACATTCATGAATGTTATGACAGATCTGATGCCATTGAACTTGATTTGAAAATCTAATAAACTTTCTTTCTCAACCTATTTCATCTGATGCAAATTTTTCTTTTTCTCATTTAAAAAGAATAGAGTAAAGCAAAAACAATTCGAGTGCAGCTCTAAAGGCAAAGATAATTATTTTTTTAATATAGTATTTGTAAAGTATTGACACTAAATATGAAAAGCTTGTATAGACTGAGAAGAAGATAAAGAGAGGAAGAGGAAGAGATTGAAAGATAGAGAAGGAGAGAGAGAAAGACAGACAGACAGACAGAGAGGAGGGAGATGGAGTAATGGAAATTGAGGATGAGATGTGCGTATCATTGAGCGTCAGTTGCATAATGGGAGATTGAATAAACCTTGATAAAGAATTTAACATTTGGTTCCCTCAATTTACAGTTGGTTCAACCAATTAAACTTAATTTTCTTTTCCAAGGGATGAAAACATTCTCTTTATTTGTTAATTATGTATGACGTTATTTGCGTCAATCCTATAAGTATTTTGGAAATTCAGTATGCTTTAAAAGTAACATGAAGAAATCAAGCATAATTAGAAAATTGTGCACTAATAGAGCATCAAATCTGTCAAATTATAAATTTCAGGATCCCAGTAAAGAGATCTATTGACAACCAGATACCATAACCCCTGCTAAGGAGTATGGGTTAAAGTAAATTTCAAAAGGCTCAATCACACAAAGTGAATGCCCAATGTATAAAAAGAATATTTCACAGTCTTTATGTAAAGAAATTGGTCGGAGACCGTACATGAATACAAGACAAACTAATTCATTGTTAGCAAAGTATGTATCCTACCAGCTTACGTACACATGAACATTAAATATTCAATTTACATTGGGCATGTATTGTTTGTAAATTCTACAGTATGGCTGATAATCATATCTTTCTCTCTTTTAATATTTAAGGACTACTCGTCTTTTATTGCATTTAAAAGTAAAAACCTTTTTTTATGGGACAAAAGAAAGCAATGGAGATTAGATCACCATTAACCTGAGACAGATTGCACGAAATTGTCTTAGTTATCCTCTTCTTGCCCAGACGTTATAATTTCTTGTGCCACCCTTTTAACATAGACATGAACATTGATACATCTATGTTATGAGGATATCACAAGAAATTAAGACGTCTTAGTAAGAAGATGAAAGCAAACTAAGACCATTTCTGCTCTAGGACACTTTGGTATGTGCTCGCTCATGTCTACGTTTCTAATAATTGAATTTAGAATTACAACATGCAACACACCATTTCTCTGAAATGCTGAAATATTAATAAACTGACATTATTCACTTGTATCCCAATGGGACCCTTAATCCTCTCAGCGAATTTTATATTAGTGACTACATTATCTTAGCCTCTAGGGAACAATTTTCTTTTGACGATATTCCATGCATTTTAGTGCGAGTGAAAAAAATACAAATGTTACAAAGTGGCCCTAAGGTATTAAATAACCTTTTATGGCTTGCGTTCAACATTGGCGGGGGATGCAGGCTTAGGGGGATCCGGCTCCGGGTCACAGCTAGCGGGCGCTAAATGTTAGGTAAAATTTGCCTCAAGCAACTGGACTCCTTAGGGAGCCCCAAAATGCAATGCATCAAAGAAGTATGCAATGTTAAATTTTTTCTTCTCAGCTCTACTTTTTTTTTTTGGGGGGGGGGTAAAATTGGAAGTTGGCAGAGCCCTCAGACTAGTGAAATCTTAGGTACAGACACGCAGAAAACCTTGAAATGCCTTTCTTATTAAAATGCAAGATGGTTTAGAAATACTAGTATATTCCATACTCTAACATAATGATTACTGTGCTTTCAACCGTATATCAGCCAACATTACTATTTTGAAGTCTTGAGCTTTTAATCAGTAGCTATGGATGACTAAATTTTCGTGCTGCATATCAAACATTTCATCCAACATATTGAAGGGGTTGGATTACGTTTAGCAAGTGAAATAAAATGGTTGCCTGTATTAAGGTACGGTATCACTTTCAGAACATATTGACACTCAAGTATTCCACTGTAGTATTGACATAGTATGGGATAACAAGATGCCCTTCGATTTATGGCTGCAAGAGGGATCTATGAAATACTTTAGGCATTATTTAACAATGCCACGTCATAAAAAACAGGTTGATAATGTGGCAATTTTTATATCCTGGAAGCTAAGAATGTCTGAAAGCATGGCATGGTGAATAAAATGTTAGTGTAAAAAAATAGAAATAAATAAATGCTCACATGGCATGTGGCTTTGAACTAGTGAAACGATCACGCTCACCTTACCCAAGCTTCCCGCAGAGGTTATCTGTCCAACGCTCGTTGCTGAAGGGATAGAAGGTTTTGCCGGTCACTCATAGATGATGAATGTTGAATTTATCCAATCTTGAAACATTTGACACCAATACTCTTATGAAATTCAGGTGGCTCCTGATAAAGTAAAAATGTTTTGGAATCAGCTGAATTATTGACACCCGACGATGTTAATCATTGCCTTTAAGAAAGGCCTGTGCTATTTTACAAGGAAAGGGGAAAGCTTTTTGTTTTTACACTCATTTCCATATGACTTTTATGATCCTTATGTTTAGAACAGTTGGGTCTGGACATTAAACGGTTATATTCAAATAGCAATTGGAGTTTCTTTTTGCTCTCTTTGTGTGATGGTTTTGGTTATAGAAGAGCTCTTCTAGAAACTGAAGAAGATTGATGTCGTCTGCCAACATGGTTTATGAATGTTGCTGCTGGGAACGATTTATAATGTAGACAATGAGAGGATGATCATTTAATATCAAATAACTTTCAGCGCCTGTATACAATGCATACCATCACTTTAATGACCTATTTTCATTAAAAAGATAATGCATTCTTTTTGCTTTAAGTGAAAATATTGAATCCCAATTTTTGTTAAAAAAGAAGAGTCCTACCCGAAAATGATAACTTGTTATAACAGGAGCAGCGTAACAAAAAAAGTTTGAAGAAAATCAGAGAGGTAATGAAAAATGATGTCAAATATTTTTTTAAAAAATGAGCGNAGAATTTTTTTAAAAATCAGCTTCATTGACTATTTTTTACCATAATTAATTTTTAGAAAAAAAATATCACATTTAACCTTATTTAACCTTATTTTCCCCATTTGTACATTTAAGAGAAATTTTTCCCCTGTAAATGAATATTGTTGCATGTACTATTAAAGCCCTTATCAGGAGATTTAAAATATAGCGCCAGCTTTGGCCAAGTTGAGAAATGTTACTAATTTTGAATTGCTGGCTGGCAGGAAAGAAATTCTGCTGCAAAAAAACATCTTAAATCTTCCAATTTAGTCTGCATCCAGATGGAAGCAAGGTGCTAAACAGCAAAAACAAGGTCAGTTGATATTTAGCCTTATTTTCATCTTTTGGCAAGAAACTATAAATGTGATATTTTAAGATTATTTTGCGATTTTAGAAGCAAGTTATCTGTATGCATGAAATGCTATGGGACTGCACAAACAATTCATATGCTTAATTTTGTAAAGAAAATGGAATTTAAGGAACAGCTATGTAATATACATTAAGTTTTGTGGAGGAAAAGAATACTTGAAGTTAGATTAATGGTTGAAAATTTGTCCATGATTGTAATTAGTTTGGATTTTTATGGAATTGTGAGTGTGACTGTGAGTGCTAGCTGAAACTTTGAAAGCATCGATCGATCCAGACTCAATTGTCAGGGGCGTTAAGATGTTTAAAATTTGGTCTTTTTCTGACCCTCGGCAATTATGAATATGAGTCTGAACCCATGCAGTGCTACACAGAGGCGATTGAAGTCTATGGTCTTTTCATGGAGAAGACGATGATATCGTAAGAAATGATGACACAGCATTTTACTATAGAGGATAGGAATTAGGGGAGCATCCCACGAGTCCGACAGCTCACGAGCCCAACAAAAATGAATATAAGCCTACAACATCGACAATTTTCAAAATGAGGTTCGAGGTAGACATTTTGACTTCTATGCTCGCAAGATCGACACTGACAAATTATTTGCTTTGAGCCTGACAGCACACAAACAGACCTACAAGTACAAGACCGACTAACGTAAATATAGTGCTGTCGGACTGATAGACCAGAGTCGGTCTCATTTGCAAAATCGGTCGTAATCATGTGCGGTTTCATAATTTTGTTGGATTAATGAGTTAAAACCGTTTTTATGTAATGACTATTTCGTGCACCAATTAGTCAAAATGTCGGCCTCGTAAGCTGTCTGACTCGTGGGCTGTCTGACTTGTGGGTTGTCGGACTCGTCGGTAGTACCCGGAATTAGTGCTATTTCTCCGAGAATTAGAATTAATGTAACTGCGATCAGGGTGCATAACTTTGTATATTGTACTTGTATTTTTTTACAGGCAAACCTCTGGCTCTGTAACAAGCATATTTTGGTGCATACCTATAGCTGTCATGACAAAATGAACCATAAGTTGGAGGAAGTACAAATTAAAGTATGACGACGTATCATCTATACCTGAAACAGAGCAAGAGAATGATCTAGGAATATTGTTTGACAGCCATCTTCAATTTTCAAATCATGTGGACAACGTTACGTCAAAAGCCAACCGGCTTCTAGGTCTAATGAAAAGGACCTTCTCTAACCTGGAAGAAAAGGGTCTTGTTCAACTATACAAGTCAATTATCCGTCCATCTCTAGAGTATTGTTCTAGCGTCTGGCATCCGTACCTCAAGAAGGATACATCTAAACTGGAGAAAGTCCAACGTAGAGCTACCAAATTGATACCCAGCTTAATACACAGAACGCTTGAAGAAATTGAATTTGCCAACACTGAGTTATAGACGGCACAGAGCAGACATGATCCAGACCTTCAAGATCATATATGATCTTGATAACATGGGCAGACCAGACTTTTTGCAGTACCATGAGGACACATCAACAAGAGGTCACAAGAAAAAACTCAAGAAACTGCATTCCAACACAAGTTTGCAACAAAAGGAGTTCTCTCAACGAGTAATCTACTTATGGAACAACCTTCCATCTGATGTCATCAACAGCAGCATTATTAACTCCTATTAACTGAAAAGGCATGGGCATCTAAATGTGACTATGCTATGACCCAGACGAGAATTTCGCTTTCTTTCAGCAGTGAAACTCCTTTGCATGCACCATCTCATACTAAGTCAAGTAAAGTTTGAGGTTTCAGAGGGGCAAATAAGTCTGTTTTACTTTATGCCCAACATCAAGGTAAATCAAGGTAAATAAGGTATTTGTTTACATTTTTTTCT
>BQKZ01000012.1:207951-238956 GCA_036244855.1 Temnopleurus reevesii
CAGGAATTTATTCTTCTAAATGCAGAAGCGCCTACTTGGCAGCTATGCTATGGCCGGGTAATAATATTAGATAATTTGTCTCGCGCCTCTGAATAGGTGACTAGAGAGATGGCGTGTTTAAATGCTATATATTATTATATTATTATTACCAACCAGAATTTTCCCGATATTTATGGTTCAAAATTCATCATTTCTACAGAAAGATACAAAGTTTATATAAATGTAAACATGCAAATAGGGAATCTAAATGTTTATCATAAAGATATCCTATAGTGAAAGTTTTTGTGGAAATCGCATTTTTGGGGAAAATATACCATTTTATAACATTGATGTAAATATGATAAAGGGTCAGTTGTGCACCTATGGCGTCATCAATTGTCAATTTGTCTAAATATTTAAACATTCATAACTTTCTAATTAGTTTTCCGATTTTTCTAATTTTTTTGTTTTGTTTTATTTATCAATTTTTTTTCTGCTCCTGTTAAACAATAAATACGGGGATTGAAATGATTAATGTGCTTGCTTATTATGAAAGCATACTATTCACCTTCTTCCTCATTTCTGTTTAAGCCCCGGTCACACATGGACCCGGAAGCAACACGATACAACACGACTCTTTGTTCGGAGGCAGTTAGCTGTGAATTAACAAAGAGTCGTGTTGAATCGTGTTGCTTCCGGGGCCCTATGTGACCAGGGCTTTAGACTTATTTTATTTCCTTTTATATTAAAGGCTATTGAATTCCAAAAGCTTTACCAATTGCATCTATCCTCGGCATGCTCACTTGCTCTCCTAGTCATTACCCCTTTTTTTCTGTTGTTTTGAACCAAAATTATCAATCAACGTCAATTTATATTCTGTCAATGATCGCTCTAATCATCGCATATCGTCTTAATTATTGTCATTCCAGGGTATGCTATGTTCCATCTCTCTGTTTCGCATGGTTGTATTCAAATAATCGAGCATATACCAAAATGCTCACCCCCATCCTCGCACAGTCCCTCAATCAGCGAACACAAATTATGGGAGAGGTTCAATATTGTTAGAGAGAAAATGAAGGAAAGTAAGGCGGAGAGAGAAGGGGAAGTAAGGAGGGGGATGTGGGTTGGCAGTGATGTGATATGGGAGATTGGATGAACTGGGTTATACGTCAAGATAAATGGGAAAAGAGGGATAGAGGGAAAGAGAGAGAGTCGTAGACTTGTAGAAGATGGGGAAAAGAAGTGAAAAAGGTCATAGGAGATGTCGTGAGGAGGAGATGGGCAAAAAAGGAAGCGATGAGGAGGGGAAGAATCGAGGTTCAAGTCAACAACTTCTTTGTAACACTAAGATTGAAAGAGGGCTTGGGACGGGGAGGCTAGGTGCGGTGAAGCTTTAAAGGAAAATAAGATGCACAGGCATTCAGCCTGCATGCTTTCGGTCGCCTTAATTTGATACAATGCAAAAATAATTACATCAATCCAAGGGATTCATTTGGGGATGCGCGTAGAACGTAATGGAAATAAATATTCGGTGTATGCTCCCGGGAATTAGCTGTAATTGTCGATAAGGATTTTGTCGAGCAGGTAGGTCGAATTGAAAGTGGGAGAGGTGAACGAGTTCTTTGCATGCTCTGAATGTAGATGTCAGAATGATCAAAGAGATACAAGCGTTGAGATGAACGTCACAGGACCATCGGATAGGAGACCTTTTTTAGACCAAGATAAAAAGGGGTGAATCTATCGTTAAAAGGAGTACGAGTTCGCAGATGATAATTTGCCAATATACAGTATTCATGTACTGGGGAAGTCAGAATTTGTTAAAGTCCGTTTTGAGAATAGACAAGAGCAGCAGCAGCGAAAATGTAACGGAAAATAGAAGGGAAAAGTGATTTGTTTTAAGTTTGTTTAATATGCAGATCTTTTTCAAGCTCAAATGGCTTAATTTGCCAATCACTTACTTTAGAATTCGACAAGCGGGTCGTTGTAGCAGATTAATGCCTCCCTCGCTTTTTGTACCCCCCCCCCCACTATCCCCACAAACCAAGCCGGAACTCAAAAGCGGAAAACAAGAAAAAACACAGAAATGAAAAGTAAAGTCATCAGCACAATTCTGCCCCCGTCAACAAAGTCGCAACCTTTTAACAAAACTTAAATGAAATCAAGATCAAACTTTCACCACTTTTCTTTCTGTATCTATTTTTGATTGTTAATTGGGTGATAATTCTGTAAACGACTACGTTAATTGCATCTGTAACTACAGTGATTATTTCATGAAACATTACCCTTTGGCTGACGATGACGCTGGATTTACCAAGAATTGTATGGACGTGTGTTTGTGTTAGCATCGGAATTCTAACCCAATGTTTGTGTTTAATTTCTTTGACTGATTTTAGGATTGGCCTTACCGATACCTCTTTGTCCGTTGATGTTGGGGGTGATTGTGCTGGACATATTCGAGCTTTTCTAAGTAGTACAATACATGACACATTCATCATAAACGGAGATTAAAGAACAATTGATATACAGATGACACTGCAGAGTATTTTAGGTCCAAGTTGGGTTTTTGATTATTTGTTTTTGCTTCAATTCTTTCTGTCATGAAATTAACAGAGAATTTACAAATGAACACACGTCTTTTGAATTGTAAATATTGTTCACAAATGCAGATATTTCAACTGGGAGTAAGATGTTTGTGTTCCTTAATATGAAACGGAAGATTTTAACAATTCAGGAGAAAAGCTTTTAAAAGGAACCTCAAAATTAAGGCATGGTAATTGTAAGCCATGATCATGAAATGGAAACTGGTTTGATTTCCTGAATTTCCATAAACATTTTAATGCCTATATTACGTGCTGATCCACTCGACTTGTATTCATTAATGTTTCATGATTTGTTTATTGATCGGGATTACCTTTAACCATGCAAACATAATAAAAGGGCCGGTCACACATTCTCTCATTCTTCGACAAGAGCAGATGTCAGATTCAGTCATACGCACTATGACCAGCGAAACTGGAACCCATTTGACGGTTCATATGTTGCAAAGAACAAGGGCGGCGATTGGCTGATACTGACATCTGCTCACGTCAAGCGCGAGCCAAACGAACTTAAGCCCTGGTCACATAGGGCCCCGAAAGCAATAAGATTCAACAGTACTCTTTGTTCGGAAGCAGTTAACTGTGAATTGACAAAGAGTCGTGTTGAATCGTGTTGCTTCCGGGGTCCTATGTGACCGGGGCATTAGCGTTGGTAAACCATGCCTCCAGACGGACCGTAAACTCACACTACTGGGAATATACTTTGGCTTTCAAAGTAATTGTGTGGATGGGACTTTTTGTCTACCTGAGGAGGTGATAATCCGTCCATGTTTATTTCAATACTAGTGATTAATATAAACATTCATACATCACGCTCATAATAAAGACAACTTCATCTCGTTCTGTGCTTCTTAATCATACATTTCTTGACACATTTTTCCTGCTTTCAAATGATGTCGAATATCACTCATTCTATCTTTTTTTTAACCTTTTTCTCTTTCACGAGTGAAAACATTCACCAATTATTTTCTAGATATTAATAATAATAATAATGAAACACTTTTATATAGCGCATAACACAATCATGCGAAAGTCCCTAAGCGCTTATTAGAATATGAAATAAATATTTACGATTATATCTAATAAAACTACACACTGCCAACGAATAACAAGGCACACAATTCAATCATGTTGATATTTTACAATAATTTATTTGTTTCAAAATGAAGAAAATAATCAAAAGCGGAACATTACATTTCTTAATAAAAACCCTATGAACGATAAAATGGACGTTTTCGTTTCAAATCTACGATATAATCTAGCAATGGACTGATTATGCACTAGCTCTATAATCCCTCCATGAAAATACTTATGTCTTATAATATTACCTAAAAAGGGATCTGATGCAATATGTTATTATACACACAGACACTTGTTAAAGCATAATTATATAGACATTCTGTTGCATAAGTTGGTATTTTTCTTCACATAGATTCATCTTAATCTTCGAAAACGAACATCGATTGACAAGAAAAGAAAAACGAGAATATATGTTACGCTAAACAATACAGACTTAATCGGACCTAATTCGAGCTATTTATATTTATCAATATTACGTATACTCATAATATTGTCCTCCCCCACGTAGCAACATAACCTTTTCACAAAAATGTTGACATATTCCTAATCATAATAATAAAATGCATGATGAAAACATTACACACATTTCGAAAAAAATGCTGATTTAAAGCATCCAAAATGTCGATCAATCTTATCAATAAGAATAAATGTTAGAGGGGTTATCTCTTAAGGAGAGTCTACCCCCAAAATAATACTTGTCTAACCGGAGCAGATAAAAATTGGTGAGCAGAGCAAAAAAAGTTTGAAGAAAATCAGACAAGTATAATTTTCTTATTACTTGTCCGATTTATCTCAACTTTTTTGTTTGTCTATCTGATTTTCCTGCTCCGGTTGAAGAAATTGCATTTTCTTGGTAGACTCTACTTTTACGCTCTGAGTAATAAATCTGCTTTAAAGACGCAATACAAGGTTGTTACGTAATATGTGTCAATCCTCAACCTCGGTCATTGAAAGTATTGTGTTTAAAAGGGAACCTCACCCTAGCATTGATGTGCTGTCAGTATAAATGGAGAAAAATATGCTGAACAAACTGAAATTTTGAGCAAAATCGGATAATCGGTTAAAAAGTTCTGATTTTTCAAAGTTTGGATAATTGGTCACTTTGGCATTCATAAATGGAGAACTCCCCATTAAATTTGTACCTGAATTTATTAAAAATAGATCAATGTCATTTCAATCGAGTAATCACCACGGTGTCATTCTTTTTTTTTTAGAATGCCTGCAGAATTATATCCATATCATACTTGAATAAAAGAAGTAGAATTTGGTATGCTTTTCTACAAAAAGAAGAAAGAAATGTGTACTTCTGCTTATCAAATAAATGGAAATTTTTCCATGTTGGCAGCCATTCGTGCCATATACCTTGTGAACGGATCATCCGATTTCGCTCAAATTTTCAGTTTGATTTGTGTCCATCCACTGACCGTATATTAATGTCTGGGGCCGATTCCCCTTTAAAAATACGGAGGAAGATTATCACGATTATGCAGGGGGAGTGAAAGGAAAATTCTCACTAGAATTGGAGACTCTTAAAGGCGAGACGACATGACGTTCAGAGGGCGTGGTCTGGCCGCGGCCATTATGATTACGAAGATTGGCGAACAGAAAACTCTAGGCATTTTTAAACTGGAATAGCGAGCGAGCAAGTTATAATTCGCTAACTCGCAGCTCGGCAAACACATACGTATGCGTTTCGCACATTTTTACAAAAATCGAAGCTGAAGAAGGGAGGAATCAAAGTTACACGCGACGACAACACGGATATCTAGGATATTCGTACAAAGTGTTCCGAGTGTCTAGGCTTGGCAAAGTGCGTAAGCAAGGACATTTTAAAATATTGCTGTTGTCAATACGCAACACATTCGCGCTCGCAACCGGAAGTCATGTCGATCATGACGGACTGACTTTAAGAATTTGAACATTTGAAATGTGTCCGGTTTTAGAGCTATGTTGCGGCCTCTATGTGTCAGGAACATTTGAGTTGTTATATTTCTAGTTCAAGGAGGTTACTAAGACATTTGTGACATCTGTGATTTGTTACATAATTTGCTCACACATTCATAACAGATTTATAACATAACATTATTCATATAAATACACGAAAGTGACTAGATTTCATTACTGGACTACATTTAAAACAGGGCCCTAGTTCTTATTGTTTTTAAGTTTTTTTAAAAAAAGGTGATACAAGTGAAAGAAAAAAATATTCTAAGTAACATTATAATCCTAATTGTAAAAATAGAACATCAGTATTAACACCGAATAGGAAACACCCGGAGGTCATGAATTCACATGCCCGTTTAAATACCCAAGTCATGTTATCTATGAAGCACCTATTGGTTGGGTAATACCTTCTGACAGGGCCGAATGGTCCCCTATGGATGAGAGACAGTCGATGAATATATTGACCCAGAAGTGAATTGATGAAAAGATCTATATAAGTACAGATTTACGTGCCAGCACACACCTATCAAAGAATTAGTAAACCAAGTTGAAATGTACCGAAAAGCATCATCAATCCAGATATCTCTTCATCTATTAGCCTCCATTCGTCAATGAAAACGAAATTTTGGAATTGAGTGTCACCGACTTATACTGCTGTAAATAATGTTTTAGGATAACTAATTGTTACATATACCAATGTAGTCAATTCAGCTTCTAATTCCTTGAACTATTCAACATTTTGGTAAAATAAGCACGTGCACTGATAACGTCCTGCTTTAAAAAAACCCTTGGATCATCTTATTTTGAATTGGTATTGACATAAAGTCGAATTTTGCGATGGAAATATTCTAAAATGCAGGATAAGATAAACTCTTTCCGGAACCATAACCTGATAACGGAGCAAAAAGATTCCAAGGGCCTGTAACATAAAAAAGATACGATAGATTGAAAATCAATTGTACCTCTTGATACACGTTTTTCCATATACTTACCATTAATATTAATCGTAAGTTTGATTGCATCTTTTATGTTACAGTCCCCAAATTCACCTTCACATATTATGGAGTAGCAGTTTTAACAGGTAATTTTACAAAAAGAATATACTGGACCAATAGATAAAGAACTTGAAGCACGATATTGCACAGATAATGGGTGCTTACAATCAAGATATTTGACGTGGAAATTGTGAAAATATAACAGCAGCATTATTTCAATCGTGCTCTCAAAACGACAGTAAACCATTTTCTAATAGAAACACTTACTAGTATTCATTAACTGTGATTATTCACTTTGTTAACCATCTGTCTTTGCCAAACATTTTTGCAAAATAAACTAAGAATTATACTGAATCGAAGCCACTGACCTTTTTATTTCATTGAAAGCTTTCCTGTTACAGGTATAAACTAATTTAATCCAAAGCAAGATAATCATAATTCATATACAACCACTTTGTTTTACAGGACTGTGAACAAAATTTGTCTAGCCAGAAATGGTTCAGCTTTATCTAAATTTTCTTAAATCATACTAAAATTCAATATCTTTCATTGCATATAGTTATGTTGGAAACTAACTAATTTTTAGAAATAAATAGTTACTTACATGCGATCGTAGATAATTATAATAATTCAATTTTTAGTGGTTTATTAGTTTCTTACACGGCTTTCATCTACTGTAATAGGCCCCGCTAGCAAGTATAGGTTTACATAATAAAACCACAACAAATCATTCGAACTCTTCATAATTATGATAAAGGACAAATGCTAGGTAATTAACATAATATAAACACAAAAAAGGAAGAAAATGTATCAAGCAACGAACGTATTGCGTTGTTGTGTTTCACTAATGATTCGTGACGTCATTTAATCTATTTGAACAAATTTTGTTCATTCACCTTTGACTGCTATAAATCAATCATTTGAAAATACCATGCAACGTTTTAAAATATTTGTTCATTACTTGTGAAATAATGAAACATATTCTATTCACTGTATCATATTCTATCTATAGTTATCTATTAATATGCATAAATGATTCATCGTGAATATACGTATATTTTTTCCTTTGTCGAAATGTACAAGAAAGACTATTCGTAATATTTGTATTTTATCCTTTTATTTACAAAAGTGGCATGTGTTGTTTTTGTATATCTAGAGGCTCTCCTTTTATATTAGTTTTCCTTTCTTGAACGGGTACATAAAACACTATACAGCACAATATCAACGAACGGAGCTAAAACATGAAGGTAGATTATCAGATTTTCGAGAAAAAAAAATATATCCAATTCATCAGATTTCCCAGCTTACAAAAACTAATCTACATATATCTATAATATCGCACAATTTGCTTTTAAATCTAAAGTTGAATATTGGTGTGAGTATGCAAAGAGGTATCTTCTACAATCAATCTTCTCATTAAAATGTAACATTTCAACATCGTGAATTAAAGTGCTTATTGCGATACATAATGGATGCATAAAATACCATCCCCATCGAAATAATCTTCATATAGGAACAATGTTCTCTCCAATAATTGGAATATGATACTCAGGCTCGAGTAGTCAAGTCATAAGAAATGATATATGAAGAAATCATGTGATTCCTTGCGACGCTAAATTTGCATCCGACATAAAAGCAATCACACATTCGTCACGTGATGAACAAAGGTGGACCAATCAAAATGCCCTGTGTCGCTTTTCGCGAATAACACATACTGAAGGTGACATCGTTTGAAGAGAAGCTCTATTCTGTTTACTTTGAATATATACAAGCAATATAAAGGAGCTTCTAAGATATTTTATCCATCTGCTTGAAGCTTTACACGAATGATGTGATGGCCGGTAACGCATAATGAAGACTTTCCGCTCAGTTTTTATAGGAAGAAGACATACGTGGGGGCACTAGAAGAATCTCGCAACCTCAAAACAAAATGGCTGTTTCAGGATGACTCTCATCGATGATTTATACGTATAACACAGTGAGTCGATGAAGGTCAACTGGCATCATAAAACTTGCAGCTTTGTAGGAAAATTTGTATAAGGATTCATGATTTTCCAGGCCATCAGCATTAAGACAAATCCGTCTCGTTTTCGTCACTCTCCCTTTTCACAATTACACATAGATAAAACTCTTCTTGAAGACGAATGGAATAGATACACAAACATGACAGGCAATGCTCCTTTGGTTTCTCTGCATTCACTCAGCTCTCGAATGTCTTTTGGTCACTTGTTATTGTTAATTTGTTATAGAAAATAGTTGACTGATTGCTTTGTAGGCGTGTCATCACAAGTTGGTGGGTTTGCTTGTTTCGTTGGTGGTGGTGAGTGTGATTTCATCACGAAGGGAGTGGTTACTACCTCGAACTCCCGGGGGTTGCTGGTGGTTGTTGTTCAGTTGAGAGATCGGGAGGGTCGTCACAAAGGCCTGCTCGCATAACGCCGATACTTCCTGCAATGATCAAGATTTTAATATTATCAGACTGGGATGGGGTATAAAGAAAGGAGATGGACAAAGAGGTGGAGAGTGAAATAAGGGGTGGTAAAATTTAAGAAAACGGGGCAAATTAAAAAGACTGAAGTGAATATATGTCAACGTAATAATAGATGTAAAATATTTGTGCTCCGTTATAGCAAATACAAATAAATATTTATTCTCAATATTCTTAAAATAAACATTCTATTAACGCAAAAATTTACATTGTATGTTTATACTTCAAATGTATATTCAATATTACATATACAATATATTTGTTTCTCTTTCATAATTTATATTATCAAACAACAGACCTTCTCACACAATATCAAAACATGTCCACTTTGCAGAGTGCCCGAAGAGTTTTACTTTATTATTACACTGACTTTAGCTCGCATCCACCAAGCGCTCAAGCCTTTCAAGGAATACATTCCTACCAGGTACCCATTCTCATCTGGGTTGCAACGGATGTGGCTAAATTTTTTGTTAGAATATGAAAGGTCATGAGTGGGATTCGAATCTACGACCCTTTGGTTGAAAGCCGAAAACTGCTACACTACGACCTTTCTAAATTATGTTGACGTTGTGGCTCCTTTCCAGATAATGAATCACACTTTCTATATTTGCTAAAAAATTTGCTTTGCGTTACCGAATTGTGGGTAAAGTGTGAGTGGACAAATCGATTTTCTTTGAAGGTTGTGTGAAAAGGTCTGTCTAATATCCATAGTGCATTGCATACAATGACATGAAGCGATGAGACTTTTCTTGCTGGGAATCTACAATATAGTGCTCTTCTATGTGAAATGATACCATTAGTGTGAGGATGAAATGCCTTAAATCAGTGAAAGAAAAAAAGTGCAATGGTTAGATTTATCTACAATAGATCCCGGTACACATGTAGCACATAAAACGAGTGAACGAGAAAGCACATACAAGCAAGCAAAGTAGAGAGCATTTACATGAATTGTTTGATTAATATTGATTAGAAAAAATGAAATGCATTGAAGAAGATAAAAATGTCTTGTTATAAGGCAACACCAGCAAATCATAAATGCGGCAGGATTTGTACTGAGAATGTTCAGAATTTTTATTGGGGGCATTTGAAAAAAGGAAGGTGTTAAACTTGATTATTGCAATTCGATCCAATATTTTGTCATCATCCGAAGATACATGACCATAAAACCATCACCTTGTGGCGCTTATGGCGGGAAACGCAATTCCCCCACTTTTAAGGTTTCCATGGTAACGCGATAGAAAAATGGAAGCTAATGGATAAAAAGTCAACTTCTTAGTTTTATGATAGGCGTAGTTAGAAAGACTTTGTCACATTTTATTGCTAATTTATTTAAATCAAGTGTCCTCTCTTCATACTCTTTGACAATATGTACCGATCTCTTGCAATTTATATATTTATTGGCATAGCTTTAGTGCATTTAATGCATTTAAATTAGCTAGCTTAAAATACAAGCCGAATTTTCAGCGATTGAAATTAAAGGAGAATTCCAATGTAAAACAGATATTTTAAAACTGGCAAACTTCAGTGAAATAAAAGCTTTTATCTCTCTCTAAAAAAAAATGATTATTCGTATTAAAAGCTTTTTTTCATGCAATAGAATTATCGTTGACTTGAATTTTTATTGGAGACAATCTTGCATAAATCCTAAAATCAAAATGTAAGAAAACAGCTCAAAAGCAGCATCTAAAATATGCAGAGGCACAAATAAAAAAGGGAAGGTTTACATTCCATCGTCTTCATATTACCCTAATGGATTTAGGATACGAATAGGTTAAGAGATAATCAATAGTTAAGCGCTGTGTCTGCAGATTTTAGGCCTGTTGAATACCGTCTGATTCTCACTTAGAAGCATCTCCCAAATACGCATCACGCCTCGGTAGTTTTGTTTTGTTTTGCTGTCGGGCGAACGAGTAAATTGCCAAAATTACTCCCATAATTCATCTGGAATGGGTGCCTGGCGGTAACACGAATATAAACAGTCCGCGAAATAAAGCATTTTATTCGATTTCGGACTCTGCTTTATGAAGTTCCGATTTCCACCTAATTCAAATTAGTCTGAGACGATTCGAATAAGACGCCTTAAGGAAACACAAACCGTGCAATATTATGAATCGCTGAGAAATGTATCTATGGAAACAGGAAAATGCAATTTGTCAACACAAAATAAACACGCTTTTCGGTCTAATGATTAAGATTTCACATTTTTATGGTACACTTACTTAATTTGATAATTGAAATATGATGGCAATATGGTTCAATTATTTAATCTGTAAAATCAGGTTTGTTAGCCTGGAAATATTTGTTGGAACGAAAAGCGTGTCAATACACATTTGCGTTTACATGTTAAAGGTTCCTGGAAATTCTGTGAAGTGTTGAGGTGAATTTTATCCAGCTTCTTCTTCTTCTTCTTCTTCTTCTTCTTCTTTTTCAGATTACATCTGCCTCCTTCAGGGTTGAAGATTCTTGCAGACGGAAGTGAATTACTTTACCCCTCCTCCCCAAGAGAAGGATTCGAACCAGTGACCTTGTTTCTAAAAGGCAGCTATCAAAACTATTGAGTTGTGTTCAACATGCTAAATGCTGTTTTCGTTGACAGAACGCTATTTAATAACAATACAAGCTGAAGGGAATGGTGGAAACTGTCGCCAATACGCTAATCAATAAATAAATATTAACCCTGCTGTTTTGCAGCAAAATACACTTTAACGTCGCTACATTTAATTGCCCCCATGCATGGAGTGAAGGTCGGCTCGTTAGAGGCAAACTGGAAACAATTAGCATACACTCTCAACAAAACACCAATCATCACGGTTTAAAAATCAAGATGGTAAAAACCGATGCACTTTAACCGGTAATTTCCCATAACTGATTGCGTGTTTAGCCTATCAATTTATAAAATGGCGCGCCTAATGATATTGTATTCCGGATTGCATGCCGCTGAAGATGAAAACGGTTCTCTTTAACAGGCTATTCACGTAGCATTCCAAGTGATAGGAAAGTGGCCATGCTCATTTCAAATTCATTTTGATAGAATTAATGGGTTCCTAACGAGTTGAATACTGTCAGAAGGCTTCAATCAATCATTTTAATAACGGGTTCAGATCACTTCCTTCTCGTTTCCACACTTCTGAGATCGGTCCTTGAAGACTATCTTTGTCCACTTTCAAAAGAGAAATGGTGATGGAATATTGCGCGAAAATATTACCGGGCGACCGATTTATTACTTATTTTCATATACAAGAAAGAGGTTATATCTTTCACATGAGCCCGATCATTATATTCCATGAATTTATGTATCCAATGGCTACCATTTTTTCCCTTTTGCCCCACTGCTTTATGGAAAGTTATTTGTATACAAACTTCGCTTTAACAACGTGTACCTCTTTGCAAGCTTGTACACGCGTCTATGCATGCATGAAAACTCAATATTTGATGTAGAATTTTGTAACTAGCTGTAATATACTGAAAATTTGCTTTCAAACTATAACAGAGTAAGACATTACGCATTTAAATGTGATTGAAAACCCATCTGACCTTCTGCAAAATAATCTGTTTATAATGTGTCGCAAAGCAAATCAAGATGAAAATGAAAAGCAGTAGAGGTAATGAATTGATAGGATACACAAAAGTAGACACATATGTAAAACAGTTTTATCTTGGCAAGTGGGTAAAAATTGTTATTTATGAAACTCTATGAAGGAAATGTAATGCTTTAATGTGAAGTGCCATCTATAAACCTCGATATGTCTTTCGTAGAAAGCTATGCTTGCAAAATCATCGATTGTTTTTTCTGGTGTGAATGTATGTTAATTGAATTCAAACGTGTGCTTGCATATTTCTCGTAAATTGGCATTGCGAGGAATAAAAATTTCTACCAGGTACCCATTCAGCTCACATGGGTTGAGTGCAGCACAATGTGAATGAATTTCTTGCAGAAGGAAATTGACGTCATGGATGGGATTCGAACCTAAGATCCTCTGGTTGAATGTTGAGATTCAGAACCACGGGGCCTCTACACCATGACTTATGACGAATGCATTTAATTCCATGATAAAGCCTAATTTTATCAGGAATTTTCCATTGCGTTTCCTTTTGCCACAATGAACGGCTTGATTTGTTGACAGATTTTATGCATACTGTAGTTTGTAGTGTTCACATAGTTTTTGTTAATGCTTTAGAAGGGATATTACAGATGTGCATAGCTATATGCATATTATACAAAATTTGCTTGTCCCATGCACTTTAGGATAACGAAACCGTAGCCACATTTTTGGGTACAACACAAGAAAGCTGCCAAAGAAAAGTATTGCAAGCAACGACAATACAACTTATGAGCTGTATAATATCATGTGAAGTGCGTAAGAGATGCACTGCAATGAAGAATTAGGCCTAGAAATGAAAAGAATAATAATAAAACAAGAACATATGTAGTGCATCACATGAAAGCAGAGTGAAAATAAATATAAAGTGAATGCGCTTGTGCAGAAGGTGCTGTTAGATAAAAAGCGTTAATGAGAAGGTATCATACTTGTCAACTAAAACCGAATGCGGTAAAGAGTTAACACATTCTTTATCAAAAGCAAACGAAATATGGGTAATGTATTAGGTTGTTACAGAAAACGTACATAATCGATAAAATGCGGAGTTCAGTTGACAAGTACGATGGAGTGTGAAAACAGATGAATGCATATGATTTGTGAATGTGCAGTGTGAAGGAGGAAAATGAAACTTTTAGACGACTCTACGTGGACTGAAATCTAAAACACTTGTAAATGAAGTGAAGAAAAAAAAAAGAAATCATAAATGATCTTCTACGAAACCAGTGAAATTCCTACACCATTGATTCTACTACAACATCGTAACAAGTGAGAAGGCAGTGAGGTCAAAGGTCATCACAACTGTGCAATGGAGATGATGAAGCAGATGATCCACTAGCTACAAAACAATTTTTGTGAGGAAAGCAGAATATCCCGCCTTTAAAAAAAAAAGAAAGAAATGATGTGACTCCCGTAGAGGTTTTTTGTACCTACATTAGGTTGAGAGATTCGAATGCCATTCCGATGGTGAGCGTGAGAACCAAGCTACCTGCTTGCCAATCGTGAAGTTGGTGTGGGACCTTTCACATCCCCCGTCCGCTTGCATGGCACAAGCTACGGTGGGGTGGAAAAAAGGCGGCATGCAAAGCAGTGAAATAAAGACAAGTCGTCTAAAAATTCATTTTAGTTCATTCTTGGGGATGATGACCAGGACAAATATGGAAGGATGAAAGCAAAAATATTTACACGAATTCATGTCGTAAATGTGAGATGGTTTATGATGATTATGACCGACTATTGTGAAGTGCGATGGAACGAGCCTGCTTGCTTTCATCCATGGGAGATGTTGAAGTGTTGGGTTGGGCATCTAGCACTAGTCCCACATGTGCAACACTGTGTCGTGTTATGGATGTAATGACCGTGATTTTAGTCGTCCATCAAGAACAATAGTTCAACAAAGGCCTACATGAACACAAAGACAGTTGGATATAAGGAATTATGTAGAAAGAGAAACAACCAACCAAACAAAATTGGCTACATATATGACAAAATTATAATTGAGGAATAAATAATTGTTCCTGTGATCCTAGAGCCCAACCACGTGAAGCCATCAATGTTGTACAACTCTCAAGAGAGGTGATGACACGTTAGAAATAAGATACATATTCAGATTGGTTACATTGGTATGAAGAAAAGGATTTAAAAAATTCATTTTATAATTCTGAACAATAACAAAAACATTACAAGTCAAATTTTTCATAATCATTAGTATTCGAAATATATGTTATACGATAGTAGGCCTACAGAATCCATTTTATAATTCTGAACAATAACAAAAACGTTGCAAGTCAAACTTCTCACAATCATTAGTATTCGAAATATAGGTTATACGATAGCAGGCCTATAGAATCCATTAAGCATAATATGCATGATACAGCCTAATTTTGCTCTGTATGGTGTTGATTAAAATAAACAAGTGTGATAAATTTCAATTTTCTGCAATTATTCTGAATAAATTAGATCTCTAAACACAAGTTTCTAGTTTCTAAATGTCTACCTTACAGAGAAAAATATTCATTTGAGATACCTAAAAGCTTGACAAGGTAGTAGAATAAGAACCAATCAGCATTGGACATGAACTTACAATTTAGTTTTAAAGATTCAATTTATCACAATGTGGTTTTAGTACAGATGCCATACATCGATTACTAATTTCTCTGAGTCAAATATAACTTGGTCCACTAGCAAAAAATTTACGAAAATAAAGTGGAAATACCCTGAATATACAGAACATAAAATGTTAATGATTACAAATTGTCAATTGTTACACAGAATGAGATTCGAGTCGAAATGACACACAACTTCTGGAAAAGTATTGGCGCAAAAATAAACGCTATTCTAAATCAAAGTTTACTTTGATTTCCATTTTCATTTGTACAAATAATATCTGAAAACGAATAAAGTTTTAAGTAAAACAAATGTAGTGAATGGAAAGAAAAGGAGATTAGGATCAGTACCCTCTGGCGTAAAACGTTGCTTTTAAATGTCAGTCTGGAAATCAAACGCAATTTCATTTTATCCAACCGGAGTCATTATTTAGGATTTGCGTTTAATTGTCTAAGTTGCGTTTAAGCACAACTTCTTTTGCAAGAGGGCTCCATGAAGATGAGGTGATGAAATAAATGTACGACTTACCTCGTATGTCTTCTGCGCCCCATTCTCATTACTTGCTACGTTCTGAAATTTTGCTTCCTTGTAGTATTTCCTCTTCTTAAGAAGATATAGTACAACGACATCACACATGACAGTAGCCTGGAGGGAAGGAGATGAGTGGAACATTAAGCGCGCTCACTTTCAAAATATAGAAATAGACATGGTTTGCATGATTGTATGGATGTAAATGTAAGTTTAAACCAAAGAAGAGCTCATTCTTTCCGGCAAGAGATTTTCTCTATCTTCTTAAATTGTGTTCACATGATGAATTTGTCAAACATCCCACTCCTGACACCATTATTGCTTAACATAGCTTTCTGACATTATCAATAAAACGTTTGTGAAAAGAGACAATGATTACTTATATATATATATATATATATATATTACCATAGTTACATTTGCACTCGAAATGAATGATTCAGTCGTTTTGAAACAAGAGTAAAGAGTGAGAATCATTCTTAATGATATAAAGACAATTATGATTCCACATGTTAATTCCATTAAGAAGCCAATTTTGTTTTTACTTTAGAAATCACACCCACATGATATTTAAAAGTCACTGCGTTTCACTCAATACAACGTTCTGATTCACTTTCATAATCGGTCTCGACACCAGCATCATTTTAATGAATACCACACGCCTACCACTAAACACGCTCACACTATCATACGTCATGTCAAAGGAGTTAAGAGTATGGTCATGGTATGAAATGCCATAATTCAATTCAGTGAGTTTATTTCACATTCAGAAACTCATCGCAAATAATAAGAAATGATCGGGTATTACAAGCCGACAGATATCAGCAAGCCACTCTTTTGTCACACATCACTTATACGGTAAACAATTTTCCATGCAACTTCACTTATTATGCTCTAGTCAGTTGTAACATTTTCGATACATAGATAGGGAGGGTTTGTATTAAAGCCATCTGCGTGTCCCGAATATTTAGATTAACGTTCCATTTTTTTTCGTCCAGCTGACCGAGATAAATCCTGATTGTCTAAGCCATGAGATTAGGACGACCATGGCAGATGCCAATATGTCCTCTGAGATTGCAGAAATGGGAGAATGGCTGCAACAGTCGCGTCATTTTGGTTTCATACATTCTGGGCACCGCAGATCATCGTGAGAGAAAATTGTTTGTATTTTTATTGAGAAATATTGGGGGCTTAAGCACCGATCCTCCCAGATACTGGGGTTCATTTTGGCCGATATTGCATCGGGCCTATTGTCCGGGGAAATCGATCATAAACGGTTCCTATAGTAAATTGTTGTCGAAGTAATTACACCTTAATATCTTTTGAGATTAACCTCTGTAAATCACCATTTTTATATAAATATAATCTGAAATCATTTGCCCTTTTCTCTTAATGGTGTAGTCCTTTGTTGTGTTTTATCAGTCCTTTGTCTCGCATTGGTCAATCAATGATAAAACTATTTTGCTTTAAATGTCCAGTGTATTCATGCGTTGGGTATTAGGATAGAAGTAGGACACGAGATTTCATCAATGCACATTACGTGTTTGTCCACGTAGCCATGGGAATGGTAATGACATTTAAGTGTTTTTAGATGATACAAGACGATAAATGTCCTGCAAAGGCAACTGAATTATTCATCGTTATCTAAACCACATCGACTCCAACAAACCAATTCCATCCTTCAACGTTCCTTCAAAATACCAAAGCAACAGTTATTACAAAATAGGGTAAACATGCCTTATTTGCTTTAAATTGGATTTACGATTGCCTGCATTGTAGCTGGTAATTATGATAGTAGTTAGCCAAGTTCTTGCCTTAGATTTAATACACACTGACATAATGCTAATTGGCTGTTAAACTCAGTAACAGGATTCCGGACGAAAACTAATAAAGACGCCGCCGTGTTTCTTCCAGCATGTTTGTAATTAGAGGAAAGCTTCATTTAAGCACGGCCGTAACATTAGATAACTGGTGATGGTTATCGGTGGGACATGAAATGTCACCACAATTATGAAAGGCAAAGTCATGCTTGCCTCTCCGCATCACAATTCTCGTTTTCCACTGATCGTTTGTCGCTGAAGGGAGCGGTTAGAATGACGTTCAGTCCACGAGCTGATGAATTGATCATGGCTTTCTATACGAAAGGGATTTAACCGCAGGTGAAACCAAACTCTTGTGACAGAGAGGGAGTATGCAACCAAAGTGTTATAATATAATCATTGTCATGGAAAATATACCACAGTATTGATAGTGGGTCATTTACTCATAATAACCATGTTTAAGCTTAAGTAAATCTTGGCTATATCTAAATTCTTTTCAGCATTAGATACCAAAAGAAGTGACAAAATTGAAGGTTTCGTTGTCATTCATCTCAATTCCTTGTTTGCTCAGACCAAAGGCCGTGCCTATCAATTTATTACAGCATGTGAGCGAGTCTGTACTGTTTAAAAGTACATCTTACTGACAGTGACTAATGGATGAAATTCGATGTCTGTCGTTTGCACGCTTACTAGCCTCTACGCTCATCGAATCATTATTACATGACAAGTCGCCGATCGCATCGGATCAACGTTAGATGATCGTGATGCCTATTCTAACAGACGTGGAGAGATGGTGAGATCAAGGTGGAGCGAAAGATACTAGCAGAGAGAGTGGGAGAGTGGGAGAGTGGGGGGGGAGAGGGGGGGAGACAGGAACAGACAAATAAGAGATACTACTAACAATAAAATAAAAAGGGGAGAGTGGAGTAGCTTTGTCCTCCGGGTATGGAAAGACGTATGGGTATGGGGGGGCGTGTGTATAAGTTTGCGTAATTGTGTGTATGTGTACGCGTGTGAGTGTGAAATTGTGGGCGTAAGCGTAGTGTGTAACTATGTGTGTGTGCGTATGTGTGTGTATACTTGCGTGTTGATGTTTGTACACGACGGTTAAAAAGTGTGCATGCAACAAAAATATGACCATTTAAAGGATATGAGGGCGAAGCAGAAGCAGAATCGGAGAGAAGAAACGCGAGATTGCAGTGGGGTGTAATAGGGGTTTACAATCTCGGTAGGCAAGATAAAAGGTGTAAGTTTGCTCTCACTGCGACGCAGGTGGGTCGAATCAAAAGAGATCTTAGGTCGAATCTGTGAAGTCATATAGTGGGAATGAGACGCCCTTGTGGTATAGAATGCTTCCCGATGGTTGATAAGATAGAACAACGTACAAGTGAAGAGTTCTTAAATGAAACTAACTGTATCACGTGTCCCACTTTCTTTTTGGATTTCAGAGACGTGAAAGATTCAAGTGGAGAACAAGGCTTTGATGAAATTCTACGCCACTGGAAAAGACTTTAATTCTACTCTCGTCTGCAGGAATCATGATCTTTTTATTGGAAAATCATAATGCTTTTCCAATTTGTCAAGAAATATATATAGGTCAATTACTGATCGAGATCGGGATATGGGAGATACGCCCGAAGTGATTATTTCGCAAACAAATTAGAAGTTGTCATGGAGACATTGACCATTAATACTCGATGAGACCCTTGTGATATAGTACGGAGTAAAACGCGAATTATATGAAATTACTTCTTTAAAACCTTTTTTGGTCAAAGCATAATAGGTAGAACATGTTCAGCAACCTCACAATGAGAGTGGTATGAGATTTAAGAATTGGCGGCTTGACAAGAAAAAATGGGATGTGTTTGTATTATTTTCCTCTTTTTCTCCCATTGGATTTGTAAATTGTAAATTGTAAATTAAATTAGTATCAAACTTCATTGACAGCAAAAATCAATAGTCTGTTCATATAAAGGAGAAAACAATCACACGCGTAAATATTATATTAAGAATTTTAGCGATGCTTCGATTATACAATAATTGAAGAAAGAACATACACTCGTCATGAACTTATTTAATACCTGGGTTTGTACAGCTCTGATTCCCAACGAAGGCAATGATCGAGTGCTATGTAATACATGTTGTACACGAATGTAACGGTACGAGTAACTATATTATCAAGTCTGAAAGGCTTCCTTTCATACCGTACTGACGATGATGAGGGCAAGAAATCTTTCTTCCCCCGCAGTCTCGCGGGAATGACTCGGGGTTGTTACCATTCAGAATGAGTAATTGCATTGGTAGCGGCTTCCTGAAATTCAATTCAACTCCAATAGAACTCACAACTTGATTTACACCTGAACGTCTTCTATTCCCCCTATTTACACGAGTTGGATATTCGTGGTTTACATGTTCTTGAAATACATGCTAACATTTTGCAATTTATGAACAGATTTCCGTCTATAAATTCCAGAAAGCCTGTAATTCAAAATCCCCAATTTTTTTTAATAGCCAAATATCTAATGTGCAGCTAAAGCATTTTAACAAGATGGACAAATATCTGGTGTGCAGCTAAAGCATTTTAACAAGATGGACAAATGAAAATAGCTTCCCTATTTTTCAACAAACAGGTGCAACACATGGTCTGCATGTCTTTGCAGAATCTTTCAATCAATACATGAGTGAGTGCCATTGTGAAAGCAGTGATGGAGGTTGCTTATATTATTGAACAAATTCGTGTATTTCCTAATCACTTAACAATCCACATTCCAAATTTGAATTTATGTAAATCGTTACTGAAAAAAAATCAAAGCAATTACGCACAAATAAGGCGTACTCTTAGAACGTTGGGTAAGAGATTGCCCAGTAATGGGTAACATACTGTTAACATATGATCAATAGTCGTGTGAATTATGGTCAGGGTTTGCAGTTCCGCCATAAGTTTGACATATTTAGACAAATAATTGCGGGGACAGCATGTTTCCTAGTGTTCGGGAAACTTTTGTACTACTTTTTTAAGAGTGTAAAATACCGAGAAATTATATTAATGTCTCGGTCATCACTATTTTGAGCAAGCTATTATCATTAAAGAAAGAAGAACAGAAGAATAGGAAAAACAAAGAAAGGATATAATGAAGAAGAAGATTAATCATACTAACATCTGCCTGTCATTTTCTATCGTGACCATCTACAGGAATCGACATTTGTAAAGGGACGGATACTGAGATCACAGAGTTGTATAGAGAGGACAGCTGGTCAGTATAGGAAAAGGTTTACCTGTGTATTTCATTTTTTGAAACCTTTCATTCATATTTTAAAAGATAATATAGAGGCCTTCAGAAACGTTATTGAATGATTGATAAAGACGTCCGTGTTGAGGGACCTTATGGAAATTTGATTTCAAAGATGTAGAAAAGAAGACAAATATTTTACATCTGATCATGTCTGATAGCTATGTTTGTGTGTTATAAGATGACTATGGTGAACTAGGATATTCGAGAGCAAAATGTCTCCCCCCCCCCCCCAAAAAAAAAAAAAAAAAAAAAATAATAATAATAATAAAATAAAAAAAATAAAAATAAATAAATAAATAATTTTTTTTAAAAATGGAGAAAAGCAAAGAAGAGGGAAAGAACGCAAATCCTACTGGAGCGGAAAAATGTGTAGATCTTTATACTGGAGGGTGAAATCGAAACTCAGCTGTACTTAATCGGATATGTTGCAGACTTACCAGAATACAACGGGTGCGACGAAACTTTAAATATCACACGCAGAGGTGTCAACCGTTCTGGAAAGTGGATTAGGTGTAGTTTCATATGAATTTGTGGCTTTTAACACCAATGAATGTCTGAGAGCATTATTTGTCACATATTCTCTCTCTCCTGTTCAGCTGCTGCGTTATTCACATTTTAGTTTTGCCTCATGCATATTCCATTCCGGACCAAATTGTCACCTATGAAAATGTCACACAGGAGAACTGTTTTAATAGGGACCTATATTCTAATGATAGAAAATAATACTTATGTAATGATTACACCTAATGTATTTTAAAACCAAGATATTCTCAAAATACATCACCATTAATAGAAGTTAGCGGAAAACACGATATGAACAATTTCTGAAAGGTTAAGTGGGCCACAGACAATAGAATCGTACGCCGTGTATTCAACTGTGCGGACACAACAATTGCAAGCCGGTTCCGAATTGAATAGCATTACAAGAAACAATTGAATTTGCGTTCGACTTAATTTTTCGAAAATAGTTTATATCTTGTTGGAAGCAATCATTACAGAAACTGTTTTAAGCAAAGAAACCTAAATCACACCATCGTAAGAGCTGCGCCAAGCCGCGTCCACAGACTAGTGTATCATATTCCCTGCCATCCTGTGGTCGTGCTAGGCGATATGGTTGGAAGATTCCCCAGGGAGTAAGAGATTTATGAAGCAGCTTAATTGACTGACAAAAGGTGCGCACATAATCTTTCTATGTTTGCTGTATGTTTCTGGATGTGTGGTATCGATTACATGTGTGGGTGTTCTATGTTTGTGCGAGTGTCGGGTTTGTGTTGGAGTTGATGATGTGGGTATACTTGAATTAAGCCTGAGGCAATACTGTCTATGTGTATGTATATATGTATGTATGTATGTGCGTGTGTGTGTGTGTTTGTGTGTGAACTTGCATAAGGAATATCATGTGCGTTTAGCGTAGTTATGTGAATTTCCGTGAACACATGAGCGTATGATATACGCAGCTGTTGTGTTGAAAATTTGGACAGAGTGTGCGTGTGTTTGGAAGGAAGTTGTGTGTGTGTGTGTGTGTGTGTGTGTGTGTGTGTGTGTGTGTGTGTGTGCATATGTGTGTTTATGTATGTGCATGTGTTTGTTTGTTTTTATTTGTGTACATTTAAAAACTAGACCATGCATTTATGTCTGCGTACATGCATGTGCGTAAATACAGAGCTGCCAACCCAATCCGTATTTTTCTCCTATTTTACTTGCTTTTGGAGTACATTATTATTTGGCAATCAGTAATTAAGTAAGACATTGTTATGTCCACAATACCACCTTTTTATTTCCTTGAATCAATGGCATCAGCTGGAAAGCATCTGGAAGCTATTTATAAGATNGTCGGGCCTGTGTTGGAGTTGATGATGTGGGTATACTTATGTTAAATGAGACAATACTGGGAATCCCTTTAAAGTATGTGTGAGTGAGTGTGTGTGCGCGTGTGTGTGCGCGCGTGTGTGTGTATTTGTGTGTGAAATTGCTTAAGGAATATCATGTGCGTTTAGCGTAGTTATGTGAATTTCCGTGAACACATGAGCGTATGATATACGCAGCTGTTGTGTGGAAAATTTGGACAGAGTGTGCGTGTGTGTCTTAAAAAAAACCCCAGTAACATATTCATTTCATCTACGCTTAGTTGATTAAGTATTGGTTTTGTACATTTGGTATTTATAGTTTTATCGTTGAACAAACATTCTTATTCAAGAGAGTTTAAGAGAGTTTAATTGGTTGATAGCTATAGTGCTAAAACTTGTCTTTGCGTTTTCTTCAGAATTGTAACGGCCTTCTTTCGAAAGTTGTTGACGAGATTTCAATGTAACTATCTTTTAATCCCATACCTCTGCAAATCTAATATTGTAATGATGTTGTTTTGGGAACTTCTTAATCCATAGTAATTCAACATTACTATATTGTTTGTAAAGTATTATATTATCATTCATATGTATAAGAAAAGCAAACTATGATTTCCTTATCGGATGGTTAAAGAGATATTTTTTTAGTTAGTTTTTATCCAGCGTTTAAATCTAAAGATTAAGAATTTGAAGACCGCATGTAACGAGAAGCTTTAAGTGGGAATACAAAATCTGTGAAATTAACCTTCACCAAAATCTTGTTAATTCCAAAGGTCGAGACTTTGACCTTTCATAAGATAACAAACACAATTAAAAACATTTTGTCGATATTAAAATTGACATCCGTTGTCATAAAAAAAACCAACTGATAACTTTAAGAAAAGCGACACCAAAATGAGATAATCGTCCAATACAAACGCTGCACATAGTATCCCGGAATTCCAAAGAGGCATATTGGCAAACTTCAGACGTCATATATGCATCAGACCGCAAGGAAAACAAGCAGGAAATCGCAGGAAGATGGTGACTTTTAAATAAGGCATGGAAAATACAGATTACAAGGAACCCGAGACTCCAGGGTTGACGTTGGGGACAATTAACAAGGTTGCCGCGAGTAATAGGAGTGGTCCCCCCGGAGTCGTAACAAGGACGCATCGGTTAGAGACCTAGATATAAACGAAAATGAAAGAGCGCCCTAAATCACGGAAATTCACTTTGCACTGTCTTGACTTATCTATTCACATGTTACATTTTAGTCTTAAAGTCACTTTGTAAAAACCCAATGCCGTAAAATTAAACCGCAATTCAAATGTTTTATTTATTAATACCAATGTATTGAACCATAGCAGAAAAGTGTTGCACACATGCAACCTGTGATATCTTGAGCACGTTTTATTTTGCAACTGTCATTCAGCTGTTTGTCAATGTGACTTTGTAACCCATTTGTGGCAGGACTTATTGAAAATAAATAATCCTGAAAACATTAAGAAACTATTTTTAATCGAATCTCACAAATTTTTGTCCTTCGTTTTTCTTTCCTCAAAGTGTTTCATATATTGGTGTAAATTTAAGAATATAACACGGCATTCTCATTCTGTTAAGAGACACACTAGAACACAGAAAAAGACATATTATGTATCCAAGAAGAAAGTTACACTTTACATTCACTTCATGAAATAGAAATATGACTTGAAATTGGTGAAATTTTATTATACATGTATTGAACATTGCACGCACCATCTCATCCTTTGCGGTAAATTGGAAAGTTGTATCCAACCAATTATTTTGTGAACATATGACTACTGTTCTCAAATGATTTTGATCATGATACTCTCAGTTGTTAGCAACTGCTTCTTTCTACCCCTCCTTTATTTCGATATTATATTTCTCTATAATTGTGTCATCTGTAATGTAATTCTTTGTAATAATTTGTTTGCACGTATAATCATGAAATCTATATGAAAAACATATGAAAAAGAAAATAGTAGCTTTCTATTACAGTTTGCAAAGAGGACACCTATATCTATGAAATAAATTACATAGTTTCTTAAAGAAAGTGGTGTAGAGATTCATACGAACCTGGTTTGTTGAAAGCAAATTTTCGGTCTGTAAAATTTGTTCATCACGACACGTTCTGACAACACATACATACCTACATTTAAAAGTCAAGATGGTAATTAATTTATCTAGTCAGACCTATCAATAAAATACCATTTAAAGATGAATTTATAGTGCTTAAGTGTAAATCTATACTCTCAGAGCGTTAGGAAATAAAATAGCTTTAGAAAACCTTTCTTTAATGCCGAACCATCGGAGGTATCGATTCAAATCTACTCTCTGATCGGAGCCTCCGGATATACCCGACTATTTCCGATCTAAAACGAAGTTACTTCATTCATTATCTTCGTAATCTTTGAGGCTATTCTGTCACCTGATAGGCTAAGCACGGTGTGAGTGAGGGTAGAAGTCAGAGAGGGAAGGATCACTTATCACAGATTGTATTGATTGAGTGTTTTCTACGAAGACTAAATGAAAGTTTGTGATGTATGACGCCACCAAGAAGAGCTGTTCGCATTGCAAAGTATTATTTTATCATGACCATAATAGTTTGCATACAACAGTGATATCGGCGCTGCACTCTCTAACCTTTTCCCTAGATTTTGGGATCTTAACCCCATTCCTACCAGAAACACTATCTGTCTTGACCCAAATTAGGACCTATGAACGAGATAGGACAGCCTGGTCCGCATTGTCCTGAATCACACTAATTGGAGCGCGTGTGACCCGAAGAAGATGCTGTATATACAAATTCTTGAATTTTAGAAAGAAACTTATTCATGTTTTCTTGTAATAAAACCACCCTCGAGTGCTCGAGTGCTCAAATACTGTTTTAGAATTGACAGCAACCGAGTGGGAATCAAAGCCTTGATCTCTAAATTACTATAGCAGCGTATAACTCACTATAAACTAGCTTACATAAAATATAAAATTAAACTTACAATAAATATTAATTATATGTCTATGATAAAATGTGTATACCAAAGAGAAAAGATTAATTGCAAATTGATAGTATATCTTCATGATACAATTCCCTGATCAGGTAGCTTTAGCTGGTTAGTAATGGTGAGCTCAATTTCAAACCCAGGTTAGTGAAGACGGCTCTTAAAGCCCCGGTCACATAGGACCCCGGAAGCAACACGATTTGACACCCCGACTCTTTGTTAATTCACAGTTAACTGCCTCAGAACAACGAGTCTGGGTGAATTGTGTTGCTTCCGGGGTCCTATGTGACCGGGCCTATAAGAGGGATGCGGTAAAATCAGTAATAACGTATGTTTGATTCATCAACGACAAAATGAGTGTATTCCACAGTTTACAAATCAACGTTATTATGAATAAGGTGATAGAACATTTACAATCGCTCTGCTGACTTATTCATTTCATACTGATTTAATTTATTATGCGGTCACATCTAATGTACCGAAATATATATTTCATAACTGAAATTGGAAAAGGGAACAGACCTACGTATCATACCAAAAGGAAATTTACAGGTTTTATATAGGTTAAGTAAAATTTAACTTGAGGGTCTGATATTGATTTCAATTTGTGCGCTGTTGGGAAAATGGTGTAGGAAAACTGCTCTCACTTCAGAAAAATGATTATCTTTTCGATCTTTTTTTTTTGTATCGGGAACAGTAAATGTGATTAGGAATTCTATGAGGAGAAGTTGCACATGATATGAATGAGTATAGATTGAGATGTCTGGGAGTGTGGTGTTCGTCGTAGCTAATGATTACTTAAGTGCTTGCTTAGCCCTAAGGTACATGAGGTAAAATACATCCATGCATAAAAGGCGTTTAAAGGCTTTAACACCTTATAAACTTCAATCTAAAACAAATAGGCAAATGGCTTTATTAAACAAGAATGCTGTCTTTGCATTTTAACATTAATCATTGTTTTTTAAAAGACAAATATTTAAAAAACAATGAATCATTCAGTGCAACATAACGCACATCGTGTGGGCTGAATTGTGTTACTATTTGTGATTGAGAGATAATTGGACAGACAAGAAAGAATGTTAGAAAAGAAAAAGATGTATTTATGAAATCCCATATTATGCTTTGATAAGAGAATGATTTTTCAGTGTAGAAGTAAATTATGTGCTTCCTTCTCACTAAAAAAGAAAACCGCGGAATTATATAGATTCCATCTAATCAGGCCCCATGGGATGTAATCATTACTTCATTAATTTCTTACAATACCATTGAGTATGTCAATACCTATTGATAATTATAGAGATTATTTTCCTGTAATGATGAAATGAGATCTTTTGGGAGAAATTATCAGACGCATCCTGAATACATCAACCTATTTCTTGACTGCATCATCAAGGTTTCATGGCTGATAAACGCCTCCCTCTTTATATTTGGAATGGATTTCTACTCCTCATTGACTTTCACAATTTATCATTTTGAAGAAAACTCAGTATAGAAAGTCGACTTTTAAATGGTGGTCGTTTAACCATATAAAGTGAAAGTGATTTAGCACTATCCTCAAATTGAAAATGGATATAAAAATGAGTGGTTTGTAGTTCAAAATGGTCACAACTCCACTAAAAGGCAGTGACAATATGCATTTTACCTACACACTTTGCTCGACTTCATGTCTGTCGAAATAAGTTCCTGACATAGATGGAATTAATTAGATTACACAAGTTTATTAATTATGAATTTCTTAGTATATTTATCAGTAAAATCAAATAAAAACACCAACAAACGTTACACAAAAAGATTGTATTAAGCAAAATAGAAAATAAAGAAGAGAAAAGAAACGGAATTAGCCATTGAGTGTTTAAAATTTAGGTTCTGTGAGAAAAGACGACTCTACTTTATTGCTGCCAGGGATAATTTTACGCTTGCCACAACTCTGATTTGATAATAGCACAATGGCAAGTATTTGAAAAGGTCATTTGAATACATATACTCCCCAAATGAACTTTACATTCCAAAGAGAAATTCGCGAGAATTTGTTTATATCAGTTTCAGTAAATGTTGAAAATTAATCGAGTTGACCAAGTGTTTTTTCTATCTCTTAATCTTTTGCTTTTTAGGATCTTTCGTAGTTATTACGGTATCTTGTTGTAAATCATGCAAACAAATCTTTTTCTTAATACGTTAATGAAATATAAGCCATAAACCGTAATGAAACAACGTTTCATATATAATTGTGTAATGCGTAAGTCATTGTTGAAATAGGTATTATGTTGGTCAAATTAGCCTATAGTCAGTGATTGATATTCAGGCATTATGACATTTATATGTCAAACATTCGTTGTCATGGAAATGGAACAAATCTCACACCAATTGTATGTTTTCCCGAGAGAGAATTTTGTATATGCATCTACTAACAATGATAACCTTTCTGTTCATTAGGAAAGCATGAAAAGGAATCTCCAATCTAATACGAGATGGCATCCAATGATTCTAGTTTGGGATGCTCTTCATTTTGTCGATTCAATGCTCGACGGGGAAAGAGAGAGAGAGAGATGGGGGAAAGGCGCAACTCAACCGTCACATTTTTCGGAATCTTGACGGCGTCTGAGGATGGGGCGTAATGTTTGTAAAGCTCTAACGCCGGATCACCGGGACCCCTCAGAGGGATGTCCCGCTGGGTAATTGACAATTATTGCTGTATTTATATCATGGAAGTTTATGTGCTTTTATGCGTAGGCGTTAGTGTATATATATTGTAATATCGGACTCAACCGAAATGTGTTCTGTTAAAAAAGGAGAAAAGGGAGATAGAGAGAAGACTCGTGACATGTCAGGCAATGTGGCCGAGTTTAAATAGAGCATGCATACGAAGTACGTGTGATTTATTCAACTCCAACAGGGCAAAATAGCCGTCGGACACGGCTGGTTATTCATCTGTTTGCTTTACAAAGTCAAGACGTGGTCCCATACGTTATCATCCATGTTGGGCCTCTCTACTCACCTCAAGGGTTATGACTGTCAAAGCACATCGCATTCGATCTGTGACGGCGTCTCAGGCCTGATAAGATAAACTGATGTTGTTGAACTCGAGCAAAGAAGCAGGTTGCTACTTTAAAGGCAAATTATGCCTTTTAGGTTTTTCTCAAGAATCTTTGCAATAGATCTATTCATCAACTCGTTTGTACTGAATGTATACACTACTCATTCCATGCTGTCAAATTTGAAACGATAAATACTCGGAGAAATGTCATTATAGGCCGCATGAAGATGATTATTATATAATTAATCTTACAACAGTAAAGCACAAGATGGAAAGTGAGGTTCAGTGGGATTATGATTTTTGTCTTTTTTTTTGTCCAAAAGATATTTATCTAGGCTCGTTAAAATGTCAAAAGATCATGAGATAATATATGTTGGAACTTTATATCCATTCGATAACCAAACCTTCTAAGTCATTCAAAGTTTTTCATATGAAGTTGTGCCTAAAATAAACTAACAAAAATATGTGTTTTTTTTTATTCAAATAGCGGCAAGGAACGTTTCAATGTAATATTTTGTGTCTAAACTTTTATATCAAACTTGGCTACTTCCATAATGGCAATATAAGAAATTAATACCATCCACGTTGATACGGTAAGAATCCGGGTAAACTTTTTTACGCCGTATAAGAAAATTAATCAGGTCAAATGACTTGACAAGAAAATTGCCGGTTTGGGCATATCAGACAAGGAACATTATCAGACAAGGAACTATTTAAGAGAAGAAACAAATGATTTCAATTAAAAGAAGTACAGCCAAGGGGAATGTTCATATGGTAAAGACATAGATGAATTCTTGATGTTAAAACAATTAATCGTTCCACCCGTTTAATCCTCCAGCAGAAAATAGTTTGAAAGTATGAAAGTATTGATCGTCAAAGAAATGAATTAGATTCCTATTCCCCTGGCGTTTGGAATTACTCAGTAAAGACAAAAGATATACTTCTTACATCTACGAAAACGAAAAACAATATCTATTTCTCCTACGTCATTGAGCGATTGGGGTCTTTATCGAGCATTCACATTAGAGTGAACTTCCAAGGCGATAAAACTATTATCTATGTAGCTATGTGGCCTCAAGGTATACAACTATTATCATCGAAACATTTCCAGCAGCGCGTGTAAAAAACCCGATAATGAAACTATCACCAATACAAATGGGGCTTTTGTATACCGAAACTATCACATTGTCAGACCAGCTATGGTTTTATAATTAGAAGCAATTATGAGTAATATCAATGTCGCCGGGTTCCTGTCAGTGAAAATTTAAAATCAAGTCCATCATCATACCATAAAATAGGTCATATATCTATTTGTGATCTATTCATCGTAAACATTGTTAAATGGTGTCACGTACAGAGTCAATTAAGTGCTTTAAAAGAGAGAAAAAAATCAGCCGGCTATGAAATAATATTCCTGTCATTTCCTGTCTGTCAGTCCGATATTGAATTGTGAAGTTCAAAGATTGGGCAACTCTTTCTCACTTGATGCGAGTACATGTCGTTTTGAAAAATGTGTTCAATTTACAAGTACATCAAATTTTAATGGAGGGCAATAGCATGTGCATTTAGTTTTCATTTTATTTCATTTTTTAAACAATCCCGTTTAGCTGGATAACATTAAAGACAAAACATGCAATGATATTATAGCGTATTCAGACAATTAGAATGTACATCTTAAAAAAAAAAGATGCACCCCGTATATGTTTTACGCAGATATACAAATGGAAAGTTAAAAAAAGAGTGGCAATGTACTTCTTATAAAAATGTGATTTGTGTAATTGATACAAATCATTATTTCTTATATAAATACATTTCATTGGGATCTTGCCAAAGATTTAAAAAGTGTAACAAGCCTTGAGCGCATATCATAAGTAGATGCATTTGTAGGAGGATCTTTGGATAATATTCTAATTTAAGATTAATGGCAAGGGTATTCCACCCAGCAATTCAGGGTCCGTCTATATTTATATTAAGCATAAACTAAAAGAGGGCAAACTATAAACGTATTCTTTTTTAAATTAATTAGTTACTGAAAATGGAATAAATCAGGAAAATGTACGTTTTGTTTAATTAATCAAGTATTGACGCAGGGTTCTTTAAAGGTTTTCAAAAGAAAAGAAGTTATTCCTATCGACCCAGAAGCATTAGTATAGGAGAGAAACAAAAGGAAATACTCATAAAATCATACATTTCATCTC
>BQKZ01000012.1:238972-249425 GCA_036244855.1 Temnopleurus reevesii
GGGGGGGGGGGGGCATAACAAGTCCTCGCCCACCCCCTCTATTTAAAGAGTCCTTGATCCGCCCCTGCTTAGCCGTAACGAACTAGTTTAATACGCCCCGGGCATGCCTTATCTTCTATTCAACAGAAAGCATGCAACGCGGCGTGTGAAGCAATTATCATTAAACTCGTAAAAAGGTAATCATGCCTATTGATGTGTTGGATAACTCGTGTTTTATAACATGTGTTCTTGTGTGGGCGAAGAGGCCAATTTAATGCGATGTCTGCAAGCGTACGGTGGCTATGCCTTGAGTGATCATGGTAGGGGGTTCTGGAGAGCAAACACGTTACGGTTACAAGAGACAATATACAAACATAAAATACTCGGCATAATAATCATTATGCGTTATACAGTTATAATAGATACACAAAGGGTGATATTGATTGTGTTAGACAATTTTGAATCTCTATTCGATCATTATTTTCATCGAAAAGCCAACACATAATTATCATTATTATATCTACGTGATGAAAGAAAGAAGACTTAAGCGTCACCTTGAATATTCTATATCAAGATCAAAACAGAGAAATGAACAGGAAATTAACCTATTTTAGGCTTATCGACTCACTTACTGCGCGCGCGCCTATTTAGACACGCTCACCACCACCAAAAGTCCACCGCCTTTTGAAATAGCACATTTTATGCCATTGGGATTGAGATAGTATACGTTCCCTTTGCTTCTCAGATTACAATAACTGTGAAAGGAAAATTGATTGATCAAGTTAAGCGAGACGAACACTTCGGAACACATAGTATATCCGACTGTTTAAGCCATTAACAACTGGAACGGGATGATCCCTGTACAGAGTCTATATAGAAATGACAAAATACAGTACTCAATGGATATTGTGGCAGTCACAAGCAGGCGGGCAATACCCTTATTTGAAGGTGCAAATCAGGTGAAATATGGATAATTGTGTTTCTGCTGCATTTCCCCCCCAAATGATAAGTGTCAATCGCACCAGTCTTGATCTTATAGGCTAGAACAAATTTGCTTCCTAAGAAAGATTGCAATAAGCAGCTTTCATATCGTGACAAATTGAGCAAGACTGCTTTGACGGTGGATAGGGTTTATCACAATTACGTTTCTCTTAAAGCTGTTTTAGAATCAAAACATTAACATTTTATAATTTTATTGTTCTTTGTTTGGGGGGGGGGGGGGGTAGAGGGTCAAGAGAAAGAAAGAGAGATATATAGCATCAGAATAAGAAAGGGGTAGATATACATTCAAGAAAGGGAAAGAGAAAGGAGGAGAAAGGATGTGAGAAAGCGAAGGAGAGAAATAACAAAAAGCGGTGGAGGAATAGCAAAATAAGAACGAACTGTGAATAACAAATAATTTAAATGCAAAAGTAGGATAGACATCACAAGGACAGCAGACGGATCACGTATTTCCTCAGATCACGTACAACTTGCTATCCTGTGGTATAGAGTTCTGACATTTGGCCAACAGAAATGGTTTAAATAGTTCGTTTTTCGAGACCATATCGAGGGCTGTATGTTATCAAGAAGGGAAAAAGAAGACAACCAATAGTCTGTCTAGGTTAAGGGATTACGGGTATAGGCTTTCCGTATTAAGATAAAGAACAATTTTCTAGACTTGTAAAAGCGACATCATATACATTGTCATTGATACATCTATTATTTTAACATTTATACCTATTTACCTATATACCGTATATATACCTATTTCAGACTGATGAATCTTGGTATAAATTCTAAGTCTATTGTGAGCGCTGTAATATACACGGTATGAGCAACGTGTATTTGACAATAATTTAATTACGAGTATAAGTCATTTCAACGATCTAAGTAAGATGTGAACATCATCAGACTAGTCACTCATTGATGTATTCCTCGCGATTTTCTATCGGAATTCATCGTCAATCTTTCATGGATATTTTGCGCATATCTTGATCAATATCCATGCAATTGACACATATTGGGGCTGAAAGAGGGATAAAGATGGNTGAGGGGTGTAAATCAAAACTTTGAAAATTCAGAACTTTTGAATGGATTATCCGA
Organism: Temnopleurus reevesii; assembly: GCA_036244855.1. NCBI lineage: Eukaryota > Metazoa > Echinodermata > Echinoidea > Temnopleuroida > Temnopleuridae > Temnopleurus > Temnopleurus reevesii. The sequence goes on from BQKZ01000012.1 coordinate 241,037, forward strand.
TTTTGCTCAAATTTTCACAGTTTGTTTATCTTATTTTTCTTCATTTAATGATAGCAACTTAATGTCTGAGTGTAGTTCCCCTTTAAGAGAAAGCTACCGTATATGTAGGTGTGCGTGCATGCATACTGGTGTAAGATAGATAATGATAGTGTGTGTGTGTGTGTGTGTGTGTGTGTGTGTGTGTGCGTGCGTGCGTGTGTGTTAAGTATATGTACGTGTACGGGCATATCAAGAGAAATAGTTTGGGTGTGCATATGTGTGCATGTGTGTGCCTGTGCATGCAAGATTAAAGCTAAATTTTAATAATACATGCAAATGTGTGTGTGTGTTGTGTGTGTGTGTGTGTGTGTAAGATAGTGTGTGTACGTGAACGGTGTAGCCATATTCATGTGACTGGACATGCAAGATAAAGAGAAAGCTACAGTATATGTAAGTGTATGTGCATGGGTTATTGTCTGCATGTGTTTTGTTGTTATAATTGTGTGTGTGTGTGCGTATGGGTATAACCAGAAAAAAGAGTGCACGTATGTTAATGTGTATGTGCATGTACATGCAAGATACAGAGCTACATAATAAGCTACAGTGTATGCATGTGTGTGCGTATGTGTGTAATGTGTGCATGCAGCTGCACTGCTAAATTCAGGGTAATTATGCTGCATTGCAAACCGTATAATAATGGTATTCTTATCATTCTTAAAACATATCCCAAATGGTATGGTTTTGTTGCTAAAATGACTGCACTCCTATCATTTTCTCTGAAAAGACGAATGTTAGGTGAAATGGACAATAAACTCCTAGTTGGCATTTCTTTGCTTTTTTTTTCTCGATTTTTTTTCTAAAATTATAATATGATTTTTCAGTCCACCACTTAAGCACAATAATATTCACTGATTATTACCACGCCTGTCATTTAGAATTTATTTTTAAATGAAAGTCGTCATTTATCTCCCCATTTGACAATAATGATCGCTGATATTGCTAATGGGCGAGCCAGAAAGCGGGGAAAAAAGATAATTCATCTTTCATTAGTTCTCGCACATCAATGAGAAGTTCAAAAATTGTCATTTCTCTAAAGTCATTTTTTTGTGAAATTGACTTATTTAATACTCAAAGAAAGTTACGGATCACTTTGGAATTGTTTCATTTAATTTAATCTCACTTTTCAGGATGTGATGTCGTGGAGCGAGAGACATCATACAACAACTGAAATCATTCATGTGTAAAAATGTTTACAGGGTATTTGGTAACGTGCAAGACAGTTCCATCTATAGGGGTAAGTCCAGAAATCGTCACCGGTGTCCTACTAGCGATCGAGGTGGTTGCACAAACCAGTCGTAGCAATTCAATTGAAAAATTGAAATAAAAGCTATTGAAATAACATGTACTCAAGTGGCATGCCATTGAACTTGACGCTATGTCGGGGTTTCTACATGTTCAAGCAGCGCCCCCATAGTTGCAGGCCGGTTCGTAAAAACGCTGACGAAATATAAAACTTCATATAATAAATTTATATTCACAGATGAGAGTAATCTCTAACCAGTATTATGTAGTGTGTTTTAACTCTGTTCATACATGAAATAAAATAATGCCAGACATGACTGGCAACTTTTTTTCCTGAAGAAAAATGCATGAGTGTCGTAACAAAAATCGAGAGACGGAAGGACGGAATAGGAGGCCCTAGTAAAAATTGGTGTCCATCCCGGTTTAATTTCAATTCTGGCTACACGCCTTCAGCATGTGAATTATATTTCATTGTCCTGAATATACATTAAATAGTGAAAAACAAAATCTCAAGAGTGTAGGGTCTGTTACAGCAGGCAAAATGTCACCGGTAATTCACCATGAGTTAACCGGTGAGAGCAAAAATTGGGTACAAGATAATCTTCCACCCGGAACATACATTGTCTCTGTGCACTATTGTGCAACATATTTATATTTATTCTCCCCAACCTTAGTGGAAATCGACAGATTCAGATGAAACGAAATAATTACTGAAAGTGATATATCGCAGACAAGATTCATGTAATGCGAATCCATCGCAAGGCCATCGCCTAATGCAGACATGTTTTTTAATTTATGAAATTTAATCCGGTAATGGGCGCATTTTTAACATGAACTAGACTTTCCGTTCTTTCATAGACCGCGCAATAATGATAAAGATCATCTTTTTGTGAGCGAGTATTTTTTCACATCATATATCCTCGTTGAAGACCACGAACCTGCTGCTAAATGTTCACGATTTCAGATGATGATTTTTGTATTGGAAAACACACGCTTGGTTGAGCAAAGTACAGAGGCTAAAAACAAGAGAAGTCAAAACCGTTATACAAGACAAAAAATATATTATCCGGACCTAAAATTGCAGAACCCATGAGGGGGTTGAGGTTGGGGGCTTGGGGGCTGGGGAGCTGCAGTCCCCGCTTTTCATCTAAAACGTGCAAGCCTATGGGAGTGTGTAAAACTGGTACCCCCTGGGAGCCCCACTATTCAAAACGTTCCGCGGTCTCTGAATTGGGTGAATCCTCTTATGTTTATTGGGGATTTAGATTGTTTTGAAATGACTGAATAATATGCTGAAATCTAGATATCTCGTGAAAGAGCACGTTTTGAAATATCACTGATACGATCGCACGTGTCAGAAAATGAAATAATGCATTGGCGATTGCCGATTGAGCGATTGATAAAGGGCGTTCACCAGAGGAAGATACATTTACTCATCCACAGATGGCCCCAAAAGACTCCCCCCCCCCCGCATTTTTTTTTCTTCATTTTTGAAGGACGTTTTGGACGACGTTTAATATGTTTTCAAGCCATCTTTTTTTATTGCGAGAACCGTTATCCAACTCACGTCAATTTTAGTTTTCTTTCTTTCTAAAAAGTAGTAACACGATATAAACGATTTCCGTAAATTAAAGTGAGTTATTGAACAATAGATCCGTGCGCCTCGTCTTGGACTGTACGGACACAACAATCACAAGCCAGTCCTTGGGCCCCGTAACATAAAAGAGATACAATAAATTTTGCGATAAATCGCAAAATTTTGCACATGGTTTCCAGTAGACTTACGATTGATATTAATCGTATACGCTTGATTGGAAAGCTTTATGTTACGGGCCCTAATTTGAATAGATAAATGGTTTATTGATTAAAAATCGTTGCAGCTATAAGCTGAATTACGATTTCAATTTACAGCGTAAAACATTTATAATACAACATTATAAAAAAGACATGTTAGATATAAAAAATGGTGAGACATGAAAATAAAAAGGGAGCATGAAACGCAGATGCAAATGATAATTGAAATGCCGTTCTACTTAATTTTAAGGAAATAGATTATATCGTGTTAAGTGTATTATGCTTGACGATAATTGATAAAGATACAACTCAACCTGATAGAGCAAGGAAAGTTTTACATCTTAAAACCCTCCTTGGATAGACGAGGTTTAAAGCCCAAGTACAGTTTTGGTAAAAGCCAATATTTTTATCGCCAAATTTTGTCTTCAAATCTACTTAAAAAGAAACATGATATCATGAACATGTTGTACAAAAGATTGTACGAAAAATTAACAAGTTTTGGAAAAGTTATAACCTAAAGTGTGGAAAATATTTTAGCGTCGTAGCCCCCGACGCTAATTCAATATTTTCTTTCTTGATAAAGGACAGCTTCTCATGAACAGAATTGGATGAAAATTTCAGAATTTATTCTTTATGTATTCCTTTTTAGCATGCTTTAATAAAATCTTGGAAATAATTTTGTATATGCCCAATAAGAAGCAAAATATTGTTATAACCAAGAGAGGGCGCTAAATACGATTTAACGGTCAAATTCAAATTTTCAAAAGAATTCGCTCGTAGAAAATTATGCTATGATCTTGAAATGTGTATACAAACTATATGTCATGGTATATATCCCCAAAATTCACATTTCTTTAATCTTTACCAAAACTATACATGGGCTTTAAAGGATTTGAATGCAGTCCCTTTCACACTGTACATAAGCAGAAAAAAAAACAACTGTTGGATGATATAAATGGTGCATAATTCATTATCTTTTTGTGTGTCCGTGAAGCCAGAATGTTACATACAACATTTTTTACTCGCTTGCTTTCTTGTCAACCCGAAGTATATAGAAGTAAGTAACTTATTTTTGCATGTCAAAAAGGTCTTTTGAAAGGCACACCTTGATAAATGATAACACATTTAGAAAGCACGTAAAATATCATGATCTTAATGAGTTTCAAGTATTTTTTTTACTTTTACTTTTTTCTTTTTTACTTTAAGCAGGGAAACGGGGTTTTAAATCACAATTAATTCATACAAAATCTTCCCTTATCTGATTATATACGAATAGGTATATTGAGAGTTGGTGCATGGAACAAATCAGAAATGCACATGGCTTCCCCATAACATAGGACGCAATTCTCCCTAGTATCGCATATAGCTCTCCGAATCTGAACGCATGCGGCGCACTAGTTATTTTGGCCCAGATTCTTGGCACGGGTATACTTCTGGTAACATTCGCGCGTTTTCAAAAGTGTATTGCTTTCTACAGTAAACATCGTCAGCGGCTTGTACTGTCATATTTTTTTCATCGATTTTTACGAATAAAAGTATCATTTTATATATTTTTCTTTCACATCTGCATTTATTTGTTATATAATCTTCTGCGCAAGTTTACTGTCATAATCCCAAATCTCCATCTTGATCCGCTTTGGCTTATTTGCGATGGAACTTGTAGGAAGTCAAAGGAATGAAAACAAATTTAAATAATTTTTTAAAATAAAGTCAGCTGCATGAATTCATTTGTGTTTTGTGCTCCATCCATTTCATAATAGATCCATGGTACAAGAAAGTACACTTTTCCTTAGGCCCCGGTCACATAGGACCCCGCAGACAACTGTTAATTCACCTTTAACTGCCTCCGAACAAAGAGTCGTGTTGGATCGTGTTGCTTCTGGGGCCCTATGTGACCGGGGCTTTATGAACGTGCTTGTCGTCACGAATCAAACAAGTCTTAAAGTTGTTGTTATTTGTAGTGAGAAAATAAGGAATAGGAAAACAGAGTTGTATGTTTTCGTTAAACGTGAATCGTATACCCCGTTAAGCAAGTAACTATAGGCCACTTTCGTAATATATTAAAATTGCATGCACACTTATTTGTCAAACGCACAATGACAAACTATTTGTTCATCTGCTACAAAATAAAGACATTTTAATAAAAGGCTGTGGATAGCACGCAGTGGTTGTTGCTTAGCTGGTCAAGCTGCAATGTTTGTCCAACCTAGCAACGTTAATGTATGAAGTTGCATTCTGACTATTGTACTCTCATCATTTTCTGACAGCGGAAGACATAGTTTGATTTAGGGCAGACGTGAATAAATTTGAATACATTACGAAAGTGGTCTATTACGCTGATATTTAGGGAGAGCTGCCCCTTCCCCTCCACTGTTGGCACGAGGTAAACCAATGTTTTGAATATAGCCATCATTGCCCCACCCCTATTAATAATACTGATAATAAAAATAATAATAATAATAATAATAATAATAATAATAATAATAGTGATAATAATAATAATAATAATAATAATAATAATAATAATAATGATAATAATAATAATAATAATAATAATAATACAGGTTTATATACGAAGTGTTTCTAAGCGCTCTATGTAATGTCATGTGGCTATAGCATGGCTACCATCATTTTGCGCTCTCTGCATTCAAGGAATTTCTCCCTATACCGGCACACACATTCACCTCACCTGTGTCGAGCGCAGCACAATGTGGATACTTTTTCTTGCTGAAAGAAATCGACGTCATGGATGGGATCCGAGCCTACGACCCTCAAGATAAAAAGCGAGAGTCAGAAACACCACACCACGACGCACAGTGGGCCAGAAGGGGGTGAAAGTGCGACAAAAATACTTTTCATGTAAATGGAGATTTGAAAATTGGTTTGTTAGGATAATTTGAGGCGTAGAATTCAATGAAAGCATTTTCAAATGTGTATGACGTCACTAAAATGGTCTATTATGATTGGTTGCTCTAAAAATGAAGTAAACACGGTATATATGTGGAAGAATGCACACGGAATATTCCAATGGGTTTGCGACAAATGGTAAGAGAGTATTTATTAAATGATAGAAAACAGAGAGATATGGAATTTTGGATCAGGAGGTCAAAGGTCAAAGGTCATGGGGTCAGTAAAATAACATTAAAAGGCCAAGAGGGCTTAATTGGCCTTTACCACAGTGCACAAAATTGCCTTCTTCTCCTACAACTTTTATCGGATTGAGCTCAAATTTGGTGATTTTTCTTGTAATATAATTGTGGACATTATGACACATTTTGCTTGTTATCGTACATTTCATGTTGCCATGGTAACCATAGAACAAAAGGCATGTTTGTCATTTATAATAGCCCACAGTTTTTTAATAGCTCCAAATTCGCCCAAAATGTTTGGAATGGATCACAAATTATGTTTTTGATTGAATTTTCTATATTCTATGTCTCTCTAGGGAGAAAAAGAACGAAAACATGATTTCTAATAATTTCTCTATCTTTTTTTCAATAAATTATTTTTATGAAATAAAAAATAAAAAATAATTAAACGAATGCCAGCTGAATGCTGTTCAAAATAGTTCAGAAATTTTCACAAACTTATAGAAATCATGTTTGTGAAGATTTTTCTCTAGAATGGAAATATTTATTTCAATATGAAATTTGTGAAAAATAAATAAATTTCACGTTTCGGTCTTTAAATACATTGAAAATGCCAATCTAATTGTTATAGAATCGCTTTGNCCCTTTCACACTGTACATAAGCAGAAAAAAAAACAACTGTTGGATGATATAAATGGTGCATAATTCATTATCTTTTTGTGTGTCCGTGAAGCCAGAATGTTACATACAACATTTTTTACTCGCTTGCTTTCTTGTCAACCCGAAGTATATAGAAGTAAGTAACTTATTTTTGCATGTCAAAAAGGTCTTTTGAAAGGCACACCTTGATAAATGATAACACATTTAGAAAGCACGTAAAATATCATGATCTTAATGAGTTTCAAGTATTTTTTTTACTTTTACTTTTTTCTTTTTTACTTTAAGCAGGGAAACGGGGTTTTAAATCACAATTAATTCATACAAAATCTTCCCTTATCTGATTATATACGAATAGGTATATTGAGAGTTGGTGCATGGAACAAATCAGAAATGCACATGGCTTCCCCATAACATAGGACGCAATTCTCCCTAGTATCGCATATAGCTCTCCGAATCTGAACGCATGCGGCGCACTAGTTATTTTGGCCCAGATTCTTGGCACGGGTATACTTCTGGTAACATTCGCGCGTTTTCAAAAGTGTATTGCTTTCTACAGTAAACATCGTCAGCGGCTTGTACTGTCATATTTTTTTCATCGATTTTTACGAATAAAAGTATCATTTTATATATTTTTCTTTCACATCTGCATTTATTTGTTATATAATCTTCTGCGCAAGTTTACTGTCATAATCCCAAATCTCCATCTTGATCCGCTTTGGCTTATTTGCGATGGAACTTGTAGGAAGTCAAAGGAATGAAAACAAATTTAAATAATTTTTTAAAATAAAGTCAGCTGCATGAATTCATTTGTGTTTTGTGCTCCATCCATTTCATAATAGATCCATGGTACAAGAAAGTACACTTTTCCTTAGGCCCCGGTCACATAGGACCCCGCAGACAACTGTTAATTCACCTTTAACTGCCTCCGAACAAAGAGTCGTGTTGGATCGTGTTGCTTCTGGGGCCCTATGTGACCGGGGCTTTATGAACGTGCTTGTCGTCACGAATCAAACAAGTCTTAAAGTTGTTGTTATTTGTAGTGAGAAAATAAGGAATAGGAAAACAGAGTTGTATGTTTTCGTTAAACGTGAATCGTATACCCCGTTAAGCAAGTAACTATAGGCCACTTTCGTAATATATTAAAATTGCATGCACACTTATTTGTCAAACGCACAATGACAAACTATTTGTTCATCTGCTACAAAATAAAGACATTTTAATAAAAGGCTGTGGATAGCACGCAGTGGTTGTAGCTTAGCTGGTCAAGCTGCAATGTTTGTCCAACCTAGCAACGTTAATGTATGAAGTTGCATTCTGACTATTGTACTCTCATCATTTTCTGACAGCGGAAGACATAGTTTGATTTAGGGCAGACGTGAATAAATTTGAATACATTACGAAAGTGGTCTATTACGCTGATATTTAGGGAGAGCTGCCCCTTCCCCTCCACTGTTGGCACGAGGTAAACCAATGTTTTGAATATAGCCATCATTGCCCCACCCCTATTAATAATACTGATAATAAAAATAATAATAATAATAATAATAATAATAATAATAATAATA